>CAJVGC010000591.1:8900000-8960000 GCA_910822075.1 Senecio squalidus | reverse complement strand
TTTGTAGTTGGTTCTCTTTTCATGGTTTGCAACGTTAAATATATAGTGCTTGTGGTTTGTTTCCTTTATGGGTTTAGCCCTTACTTTGTAACAAAATAGTGTATTTTTAAGGATAAACTACAAAAAATAAAGTCTTAACTCAAATATATTAACACATTAAATCCAAACATGAGATATTTGTTGACTATACGTTCCTATAAAATCTCTCAAACTTCATTCCACGAGTCTGTTAGCAACAAACGTATGATACATACAAGTAGGGATGTATACAGTTTGGTTTGGTTCGGTCGGTTTTTGTCGAAAAATTCAAACCGTGTCAAAATTACCGGTTTTAAAAAATTTCAAACCGAACCTGCCGTTTTGGTTGGGTTTGTCGGACCAGTTTAAAATGGATAGGTTTTCCGGTTCAAAGTTTTTCTTTCCTTTAAAATGTAATTTTTATTAATTTATGTCAACTTTAGAATGACCAAACATACATTTTAATGCCAAATATAAAGTTAACATAAAATTAAGCATTTTTGTAAACCAAAACGCATAATTTTAACTAAAAAATTTATAAAATGTATCCAACTATATGAAGTTTAGAAATATATATTAGAGAATTGAATAATGGAAACCGTTATATTATTGATGATTGTAAACCTATTACAAAGCCATTATTTATAAACTAATATAAAACCCTAATGAACCCTAACCCACAATCGGGCTCGAGCCTAACTTATTCTCTAATACTCCCCCGCAGTTCGAGCGGCGAAATCGCGAAAGCTCGAACTGTAAAACAAAACTATAATTATCAAATTAAATAAAAGGATAAAAACTAAGATATTTTGAATGACTCTTAGCTTGCGGCGGCCCTGCAGACGTTGAGGAGATAATGTCGAAGGACTTGAACCAGAAACCGATCATGTTTCACTCGGAATCAGAAGCATAATAAATAAAAAAAAGAAGCATATTATTTTCCGATCATGTTTCACTCGGAAGCAGCGTAATATTTTACCGATCATGTTTCACTCGGTAGCAGCAACAAAAGAAAGCATAGTATTTTCCGATCATGTTTCACTCGGAAGCAGCAATAATATATGATGATGGTCTCGCTTTGGGAGACCTTTTATTTTATTTTATTATTGTCTTGCTTTAGGAGACACGTGAAAATATCAATCATCATACGAAACAAATAACATATTTAAATCAGAAGCGAAACAAAAAGAGCTAACAATAACATTAAATTAATATCAACGAACAAAAGGAATGGAAAACTAAAATAAACAAAATAGAAATTGAAAAATTTACCAAACAGTGTGCGAAAAAGGGAAAAAAAAAATATAATATCAAAACTATTATATTTTTCATTAAGAGATCACGTGAATCAAACAATATTAAAAAATTCTGATTTTTTTTTTGTTTATAATAACGGTGCAAAACAAATTTTCTTTTAAACAATGCAAACAATTTTTTTTTTATTTGTTTTGAAGGAACATAAAACAAAAGAGACGAATGAACCGATTAAAAAACTAACCCATTAATCAGATTTAAAACCTGGAACACGTTGTAGTGAACGGAAGCTTAATCGAACGAATCAAAGAGAGCCCGTGGCTCTGATACCATATTGAATAATGGAAACCGTTATATTATTGATGATTGTAAACCTATTACAAAGCCATTATTTATAAACTAATATAAAACCCTAATGGACCCTAACTCACAATCGGGCTCGGGCCTAACTTATTCTCTAATAATATAAACTTTTCATGTTAAAAAGACAATATTCTACTTAAAATTTTATGAACCTAACTTGATGATCGGCAAGTCCGATTTTTCCGGCCGGTTTTATGTTGCAAACCGTAAACCGGACCGCATAACCCGGTTTCACTAATTTGCAAACTGGTAGGTTGGATTTGAAAAATAAAAACAGGCCAAGTTATCATGGTTCGACCGGTAAAACTAGACTTTGCATTTCATAATTGTAATTTGACATGTGAACTGTACACTTGAATTTCAATTTGCTCCTTGAATTGTTTTGTTCAAAAGGTACAAGTGTACAACTACCTTACTTATATATTGAAACTAAACTTTCATCAATGCTAGAAACACGTAGCCTCAACAACACATTTGGGATATGCTATAAGGTTGGGAAATGCCTTGGAGGCTAATTAACGTTTTCCTATCCCGAAAACTCACAATGTGATGAAGACCATTAAGAAAGTGTTCTAGGACCGACCTACGACTCAAGGTCTTACAAAATCCGTTATGACGACATGGTATATTTATCCCAAAAAATGTCACCACGGGAAGATTTTATAACACCTTGATTCATTTATTGTCAGATTTACGTCCTTGGAATACTTAGAAAAGGAGCAAAACGTCATTCATTCGATTTCATTAAGTTTGCAACAATGTCTATAAATTCAAAACCATACATATATAAGGATACTCATACACATACATTTGAATCCAAACCCTTTGAACTACTAACATCTAAATCTTACATAAAACTACAAAAGAATATCAAGATTATTATATTGGAACTTAAATCGATTCTGAAATACTTGAGCGAAGCTTATGAGTCGAACTATCTTTAAGGAAATTAAAGAAAAGATAAATATGGGAACCATCTTGAACACCATAATCAACAAGAAAGGTTTCATTTTCTTTCATCAGATTACCATTTAAAAGAAGAATCAACCGATCATCAAGGAGCTTTTCTTGAGCACCGATCTTTTTCTTTAGATCTAGTATCGTGGCATTATCTTCAACTTCAATGTAGAAGAGTTTCCCCGTCAAGATCTCTACAACCACCTTCATAATTAGTATTAAACATAAATTCTATGTACCGGTGATTGTGAACGATGTTGAAATAGTGTGTTCGATAGAAAAAAGACGTCGAGTTATGTAGAGAGAGAGTCGAACATGACACGAAACATGGTCACATAAGATGCATTCTTAGGGAGTTTGTTTGGTTATTACTTATTAGCATGACAATGGAATAGGAAACTTGTGACCACACATGAGAAGTAATTTGGCGAGTATTTTGGTGTTGACTAAATACATTATGTGTTTATAGTAACTTTCTATTTATAATATCGAAAATCATTCATTTGAAAACTTAATTTTCTTTATATGAATACTAGTAGGGTACCCGCGCGTTGCAGCGGCAACTATAGTTATTTAGTGTATATGCAATTTGATTTCTTTTGGCAATCGAGACGAATGGAAACGGATAACGGATAGCGATGACTTTTGGTTATCATAAATATAACTTAGATTAATGCAAAGATAGATTGTGTGAAATGGTTCACAACTTTTTTAGAATGATGTAAAAATCGAGTAGTATATAATTGTTGGTACTAAAAGAATACATATATGATATTCATAAGAAAACATAACTTGCGGTATTCAACAACTACACACATGCATACTTTATTTGTCATGTAGAACTTCTCGATACACTACGTTCGAAGTGTACACTCCATCTCGATCAAAATTTTTGGCACCCTTTACTAATACCTTTGTATTTCCACGTGAAATCCCTCTAGATAGCGCCACGTAAAGTTGTCCATGGGAGAATACCGATTCTGGTAGATACACACCCACGTTTGGAATTGTCTGCCCTTGAGCCTTGTTAATTGTCATAGCAAAGCTAAGTCGGACAGGAAATTGTTTTCTTTTCAGCTTGAACGGAAACATGTCACTTTCTGAAGGGCATAACGGAATTCTGGGAACAAACACTCTTTTTCCAGCATGCTGACCAACAACTATTTCCGCGTCAATGACGTTTGGCTGAAAAGCTTTACATATCAATCTTGTGCCGTTGCATAATCCATTAGAGGGGTCAATATTCCTTAACAGTATAATCGGACACCCAACTTTGAGTCGAAGGCAATGAGGCGGCAAACCACTAACAGTTAGTGAGTTTAAGAATTCGACCGGATAATAGTTATTAGTATCATCTACAGCTTCATCGAAACTATAGTAGATTTTTTCTTCGCCGCAAAACCTGTCTATTAACTGATCGTTAATCTCGTCCACGTTCTCATTTTTCGTTGATAATATCGCCCTAGAAATGATGTAATCCGAAGAACCACCATTGATATGCAAATCTGGGAAGATAGCATCGATCAAATCATTTTTTGATGTACTTTCATCTGTGTAAGGTATGACCATGTCATCAGGTATTCGAATATAACTTCCATCAATCGTTTCTTCATCTCCGTTTCCAACTCGAAGTAGAAAATCCGAAAACCATGGGTCTGTCAGTGCTCTCATATTTAGAGTGAGGGGGATCTTCTTAATAGAACACCAAAGAGGCGACATACGTAGGCTCGAGTCTACTATCTGTGCGCGCGTTCCATGTCTCGTTACCGGCAATACCTGTCTGAAATTACCACCAAGAACCATTATTTTCCCACCAAATGGTAGTCTTACCCCCGTTATGTCTTGCATGGTTTTGTCTACCGCCTCTACTGCTTGCCTCTTTGCCATAGATGCTTCGTCCCATATTATTATTTTTGCACATCGAAGTAGTTGAGCAGTTCCACTCTGTTTTTTTATGTTGCACATAGAGTTGTTATCAAGATTGAGGGGAATTTTGAATCGTGAATGAGTTGTTCTCCCTCCCGCCATGTTATTAGCCGCGGCACCGGATGATGCGGTTGCAATTGCTATAAGACCACGTGATCGAATCTCGGCTAACAAAGCTTTGTATAAATATGTTTTTCAGTTCCACCAGGTCCATCTATAAAGAACACACCGGAGTAGTCACAATCTACGTAACGCATTATCTCATCGAATGCGAATTTTTGGTCTGGATTTAGAGTGTCGCGGGCTCGCAAGTGTTCTTCCTCCACATGTATGGAATACTCCTCGTCCAATTCACGAAATCCTCTAGATTGTATGTCGACATTCGAGTTTATCGTAGGAAGATCAAAATCTTCTAGATTCTTACCCATGGATTGAAGATAGACGTTGATATCAGTAAGGACCATATTAAGAACCAAATGAACACTTCGATATTTTCGACCATAATCTTCCGAAAGCGAGTCATAGTGGTCGTCCCATAATTTTCGAACATCTCCTGGCTCACAAAAAATCAAGATAGTGGCGAATAGCCTCCTAAGAGCACCTGGAAACTGGAATAAGGAAGCTTCGCCAAGACATTGCGATAAATTATCATCAGACTCTATTAATCCCCTTTCAAGAGCCGCTTTTCTAAATGTGGGATGTAATACACTGTTGAAAGTATATAGATCCTCCCAGCATGTAGGGCCACGAACATGTGAAAGAAGTAATCGAAGGTAGTACCTCTCTCCTTCAGCGGGGTTAGCGGACACCAGTCTCCCTCTTGTTTCTCGATTACCTTTTCGTATATTCCAACATTGTGATTTCGCATCCCATGTGTAATGCTTTGGAAAATCTTTATACAAATACCGCCTCGCACCTACATCCGTTTTATTCTTCTCGAAAAATGCGGTCAACATCGTTCTCTTATCATTTTCCCTATCGACAACATCTATCATCGACTCGTCATCTCTAAACCTTACCATTTGCTTGTTTGGAAGATGAACATGCAATGTCATAACGCAACGTGGAATAACAAATTATAGATTCTAGAAATATTATAAAATCATGATTAAAAATTATCCTAACTAACTAACAATGAAAATTCTGAAAACATATTATTCATGTTGTCAATTCACCAATTTTCAACTAATTAAGTGTAATTATAGCAAATTCTACAATAATCAAAAATTACAAATCAGGGAGTATAAGGATATTTTTGGTTTTGTATTTTTAATTTTTTAAATTTTATTATTAATTAGGAAAATATATTGGTGGGAAATTGATTTGTTTAGTAGTTATAAGTTAATTTAATTTGTCCATTTTATAAGTTAAGTTAATATGGAAACAATATTAAATCAAGTTAATCAAATAAATCAAGAGATTTATGTAATTAATATCTATTTGGTATGAAAAAAAGTAAATGTTTTATAGTATAAAATGTGGTAAAATAATTATACAGCTTACTTAAATATTATTTTGTCAAACTTCAATGTGGAATAACAAATTATAGATTCTAGAAATATTATAAAATCATGATTAAAAATTATCCTAACTAACTAACAATGAAAATTCTGAAAAAATCAGGGAGTATAAGGATATTTTTGGTTTTGTATTTTTAATTTTTTAAATTTTATTATTAATTAGGAAAATATATTGGTGGGAAATTGATTTGTTTAGTAGTTATAAGTTAATTTAATTTGTCCATTTTATAAGTTAAGTTAATATGGAAACAAAATTATTTCAAGTTAATCAAATAAATCAAGGTATTTATGTAATTAATATGGATGATAAGGGCACAAGAGTAATTTCCTTCTTAAATTTCAATTTTAGAAAAAAGTACCCAAATCCTTTATAGGATAGTATGATTATAACTCACATATATGGTATTTTATATATATTTTTTTAGAGAAAATAAATATATTGTATATTGCTATTATTGAGGATGTAAATGTAATTTAAGCTATAGTTTAATTAGTAATCGTGATTAAGCACCATCTAATGATAGAAGAGAACGAAACAACAATTATCTTGTAATTAGTCGGTCGTAGACCAACGTTTTTCAAGACATGTAGTTTTCTAATCATTTATACAAAGAAAGAATAACATTCTTTTAAGAATGATTCTTTTGTATTTTCCTTTCCATAATAACATCTTGATTATTATGTCATAGGCTCGAAATTAGTTAGCGTTTATAGTAGGAAAACAAAATACAATATACTTAATTTTTATAATCATATATTTCGAGACTTGTTTCATTTTTGTATAAATTAATTTTTGATCACGTATGAAGATCTTCAATATATCATCGACAAACCCTCACATTAACATTAGAAGAAATGAGATGTGACGGTTTATGTAAAGCGAATATGACGAATAGAGCGAATGGATTAGCTATCTACATGAATAATACAGACGATATATAACAATCATTTAATCTATTTAATTTAAAAAAAAAATTTCGTTAACCAAACAACTATAATAAAAATAAAAATCATTCATTAATTTTTATACTCTCAATCCGAACACCTAATATCTAATTTTCACGTTTTATACCCAAATTTTTCGTTCCCATTCCCATTCCCATTCACCGTTCCCAAATTTTAAAACCAAACACGCCCTTTACGTGTGTGTCTAAACTCCCGGTTTATAAACAAACAAACCCAATTCGGAAGCAATTGAGAGGGATGCGTCACTAATCAAACAAAAGTCGCCGCGTTGACTAAACCCCAAACTCCTCTTTCTCTGTTTGTGTATGTATATGTATGTATAGATATAGATTCATACATATATATCTATATTTAGATTAGATCTGGAATCTAAAACCCTAATAATTCGTCTATTTTCCATCAATGTCTTCTCAAGCATTGCCTTACTCCATGAAAGACGTTCAATACGATAACGCCAAGTTTCGTCGCCGATCCTTATTTCAGGTATATATATACATATATCTGCTAGTTTTGATTGAACCGGAATCGAATCTATATCTGCGAGTTTTAGTTTTGATCTAAATTGACTGTATTGTTGGCACTGAATTATAATTGTTTTGATTACATTTGTTTTGATAGAGTTTATAATTAGTTCGATATCTCAATGATTCCGTTTGTGTTTATATGAGCTGTTGTGTTTTGATCCATCAAGTTTCAACTGAATTATAATCGTTTCGATCGACTATATGCGATCAATGATCCTGTGTTCACATGCATGTCATGTTTAATGGTTATCCCTTATTCATGTTCAGGTATTTTCATATACTTTTCTCACCAAAAGAGTGAAGCGTGAATGTATGGCTTTTAGCGCAGGAAAGTTTCTGGCCTTATTAATGATCTGTGGTTTGACGTATCTTATGCTCACACATTCAACTCCCATCCATTCTGTAAGTAATGGTATATCTAAAGGTGTTGGGTCTGATAAAGGAGATGGATCAGTCATAAATGGTGGCATCGGAATTAAAAGATTGTTGAGAAAACCACCTAGGCTTCCTCCTCGATTGTCACCTGATGAGGTAAATAGTAACAATACATCTATATCAAAACCAAATCTGGAATCTAAATGGACAGTTAGGCAAGAAAGTGTTAAGAAGGCGTTTATCCATGCATGGAATGGTTACAAAAACTATGCAATGGGTTATGATGAACTTATGCCATTAAGCAAGAGAGGCGTTGATGGTTTAGGAGGTCTAGGGGCTACTGTTGTGGATGCTTTAGATACTGCCATGATAATGAAACTCGATGATGTTGTTTTTGAAGCAGGTTCTTGGGTTGAAGAAAATCTTCCACAGAGAATTTCTCAGAAAGGTCAAGTTAATCTATTTGAAACCACCATACGTGTTGTTGGTGGTCTTTTGAGTGCTTATCACTTAAGTAATGGAACTACTACAAACAAGGGACCCAAACCATCTGTCTACCTGGAAAATGCTAAGAACTTGGCGGATCGTCTTTTAACTGCCTTCACTTTAAGTCCAACTGCTATTCCCTTCAGTGATGTTGTTTTGCATGATAGCACAGCACATGATGCTCCTGGTGGTTTGAGCAGCACTTCAGAAGCTTCCACTTTACAGCTCGAGTTTAATTATCTTAGTTTTCTTACTGGTGATCCAAAGTACAGCTTTGAATCAATGAAGGTTTTAGAACATATCAAGACTCTTCCAAAAGTTGAAGGACTTGTTCCTATCTACATTAGGTATGAGTTTTATGTGAACTATTTTTTCATTACACCACTAAAATCGCTTCTTTTATTGCATAATAATATTTTTAGTTTTGATCTAGTTACCCACTTGAATGGGGAAAAGTTGAATTTGAGTAACATACTTTACTAGCCTGGTTTTACTGTAGCCTTAGTGCCTTACTAGTTTTTTTTCCTTATAATAATCCTACAGCCCTTCCTCTGGTGAGTTTTCTGGCGACAATATCAGACTAGGCTCACGTGGAGATAGCTATTATGAATACCTTATCAAAGTTTGGCTTCAGCAGAGACAAAGTGATAGGATGTATTTGCATGACATGTATGAGGAAGCTATGAAAGGTGTCAAGCATCTTCTTGTTCGAAAATCTAAGCCAAGTGGGCTGGTTTTTGTGGGCGAGTTGCCTTCCGGGGTTAATGGTGACTTTAGTCCCAAAATGGATCATCTGGTAAGTTGTATATTGTGTTCTGGTTTCGTAGTTACTTTCAATTTTTCAGAAACTTGTCCTAACAAATGCGAATTTGTTGCAAATATAGTATCCAACCAAGATTTTGTCGAACTATTGAGTTTTGTCTTTTGTTTTTAATACTCTTGATATGTCTGTATTCTACAAAACCGAGCTAAACAACTGCACTAAATTTATAATAATATCAAATGGTCAGGTCTGCTTCCTACCTGGCACTCTCGCACTTGGAGCCACCAAAGGCATAACCAAGGCTAAGGCCATGGAAGGGAATTTGCTTACCTTTGAGGACCTTGAAAACCTTAAGCTGGCTGAAGATCTTGCTAAAACTTGCTTTGAGATGTATGCTGTGACATCTACTGGATTGGCCCCTGAGATTGCTTATTTCAATTCCGAGGTTAGTTTTTTTTAACATTCAGTATGGGTTCTTTTTGTGAGAATGTGTTTCGTTTTTGCCCATGTCCGTATATTACAATGTATTTAGCTTAATTACCCTTGTTTCAAGAACCTATACTTCTAATATTGAATATTCTGCGCCAGTGCCACTTACGATCAATTGATTTTGCTTTCTGCATCTACTTTAATCAGGGCTATTCCGAGGGTGGTCTTGACGGAGGAAACAAGAGTTCAGAGTATATACATGACATTGTTCTCAAACATGCCGACCGCCACAATCTTTTGCGTCCTGAAACTGTCGAATCGTTGTTCATTCTATACCGTATTACAGAAGATACAAAGTATGTTCTAACACTTTTGTCGGATTATTATATTGGTTAAATGCATAAAAAAGTTTCTAACTTTGCTTCAAGTTATATTCGGGCAGCGGATTTTGTTTTCAGCATTAGAAAACCACAAAATTTGTAAAAGTTTTGATATAAGGTAATCTCCAAGCTTGGCAGAAGCTAACTGGTATCTAAGCTCCCAATCATTGCCAATTCAGTGCCATCTAAAAAGTAGTATAACTTTTTCTAGTAGTTTTTCAAAGCTGATAGGTTTTTCTCCAAGATTTTAATAGCTCGAGTGTTTTTGTTGAAGTATTTGAATGCTTGCTGGCTTTTATCAATTTTTTTATGAAAAGGTTTTTTTTTCCGAGAAGAAAAAGATGATTACTTGAAATTGATATTGGACCAAGGTTGGTTACCTTTATATGCAGTTAAACCATATTCTTTGCCATAAGTTGAAAACCTGGTGTTTTACAAATATGCTATTTTTTTCTCCGTGGTTTCTTATCAACACTTAAAAAAAGGATATGCTAGCCTTACCAAACCGTTTTATTCATGCAGATATCGTGAATGGGGTTGGTCAATCTTTGAGGCGTTTGAAAAGTACACAAGGGTTGATTCTGGTGGGTACAGTTCTCTGGACGATGTTACCGTGCTTCCTCCTCGACGAAGAGACAAAATGGAGACATTTTTCTTGGGTGAAACCCTCAAGTATTTATATTTATTATTTAGTGACAGTAACGTTATCCCGTTGACAGAATTTGTGTTTAACACAGAAGCCCACCCTATTCCTATTATGACAACAAACAAAAAGGAATGATTCTCTTTCACTGTCTGTGAAATCGTTTACATTATATGAAGAACCTGAATCGTGAAGACCAATTTAGTGGGTACATCATGAAATACTGATGTAGGTGTACATGGTACCATTTTTCCATCTTGAAGTGAAGGACATGGTCGTATTGATACTCAAATACACAAGCAGTTTTATCTCCATATTGTGAAACTAAGGAACCCTTTTTTTTAATCTTTAATTATGTATTAGCAATACATCAATGTAGTTTTAAGGGTTGTTTATCTGTTATATTAGTTACTGAGTGAAAAAATTAGATAGAAATCATAGAACTTCTCTTATTGTAACTGCTGTTGAAGGCAATGACGAGTTAAGATTATTGCGTCGGATATAGTTATAGTCAAGAGCCAGTCAGTTAAATTAATGTATCCAACTTTGTTAGATTTTGATTGAATAGAAACTTGTTGAAATTACAAGCTCTAAATTCTTTTAATTCTATTATACTGCTTCTCATACTCTCTAGGTCATATTGTAATCCCTACATTGACGATCATTTGGAAGGAAAAACAAATGGTCTCCATCTCGAATGACACTCAAATCATCTACTTCTGCGTTCTCTGAGTTCACAATTTTTGCAAAGTTGTGGCCTCCAAACTTCTGACCTGCAGTTTCACAAGATCAAGAGTGATGAGATGATGAAAGATCATGAAGCATGGCATTCTCTGATGAAAATGGTATATGATTACACATTATTAATGATATTTTAGATTTTGCAGTTTTTCTGTTTATGTTTAGTATCACTTAACGTGTTATAATTAATCATATAGCGCGTACCTGCAATGATCAATAATTCTTCTATTGAATCTGGTAGGACAACGAGCTTTGGAAGCTGCTTTTCTGATAATGTCTTCTGGATGTTTCCATGAATGGTGACCCTTCTCAACGGTTTTTTAACTTTTCCATCGGAATGACTGCTGGAACTGCTTGCGAATGAGGTGGAGCAACACGGGTCTAGGTTATTTGGTAAGTACCGACTTGTTGGTGTAGTATTTGTTGTTTCTGTCTCGATGAATTCTATTTTGTGCTCGTTGCTCCTATTTTCATGACTTAATAGAAGGTCATATATTGTTTTGTTTCCATGCTGTTTAGCTAGAGATTTTGGTGTGCACCCTTTTACATCTGGCTTGTTTATATTTGCTCCTCCTTCTAGAAGAAACCCTACCATTTCTAAATGGCCTTTTTTCACAGCAATATGAAGAGCAGTTTGGCCTTCATCTGCTGGTAAATTGACATTCACTTCATTCTTATTCAATATAGAATTAGTTACTTGTTCTTGTTTCTCTATATCTCCCGAGTCTATATAATCTACATCACTTGGTTCCCATGTAACGTGATCTGCATTTTTATAACTACGTACGTCAGTAGAATAATTCTCCATAGTCGGCCCTCCATGAGCCCGCTCACTAGAAAACAAAGCTGGATTGTTGGGCTGACTAGCATGTCCAACGCTATCCAGGCCTTTCAGTTTCTGCATATCGACAAATTCAGAAATATACATTTACTAATTGGTTTTACAAACAGGGGTTATTGGTATTCGGTAGAGGTGACAATTTTTACCCATTTACTTACGAATGAGTCAATTTGGGCTCTGTTTTATTTCAAACGGATTAAATGAAAATAGTGAGCTAAAAGTACTAAAGGGGAATGGGTCAAATGGGTCGAATAAGGCCAGAAGTCGTACACATTTTATTGTTTATGCATACGACCTTCTAAACCTTTCTATTATATATTTATAGATTATTACCGTAATAACCTTTTTGTGTAATCATCACTAGTGCATTAATTGTTTTTATTTATTTTATATATTTGAAAATGGGCAAAAAAGTGTGCGCGCGTGAACCTCACCCAGACTGGCCTATTTTGACAAGTACCAAAAAATGACTCGTTTCATCCGAACCTATTGACCCGTTACCCAACCCGCCATCTTGCCACCTCTACTTATTAGATTTTAAATGGTGGGTGTTTCACGAATAGCCAAATATGTACCATGTAAAAGTTGTTCATAATTATGAATCCATCTTGTGTATTTGTGTGAATAATCCGGAGTAGTGCTGAACCATCCATCCGCAGTATCTGAGAAATCTCAGTTGTCTGGAATGTGAATGGCTGAGGTGTATTGTATAGAACTCCTGTTTCTCCAAACATCTCCCCAGACCCCGCCTTTCCAATGATCTGCAAGTTACCATTTCAGAATTACGATTGTTTATTTCTTTTCTGAACTCATTAATAGGAAATACGATTATACCTGATCATGCCCGTCTTTATGTGCAATTATATCCTGTCATTGGAAATGAATTACCAATCTGTATATTTCATATTCCGTTTATAATGAAAGATTTGAAATGTTATGCAACATGTATCATGTCTACTTACCACTGCTCCAGTAACCACTATGTACAGATTTGTTGGAATCTCATTTTGTAGAATCACGACCTCCTTTGGTGGAAAGTACTCTGCTTCCATTTCAGAAACCTTTTCACAATATAGCACACTACGTTACTAACCCTGAGAGACGTGTATTGATACAATCAAGAGAACATGATATTTTATATGTTTTGTTATAATATTATCCTTTTGCCCTTAGTAAAATAGGCTATTGGAGTTAATTTTCAAGCAGGAAAAGAAGATTACCAGTTGGAAAAGGCACTCCTGGGAAATACCACGAAACAAGTGGACATTTTGCACAATTGGATAAAAGAGATGGCGTGAAATGCTTGCGCGAATGGCTTTTGGCAGGCAATTCAAGGTATCCTGCTGTTTTAATCCTTCTGTTTTGTAATCTAGGCAGATGTGTGACAATATTTGGTCTTTTATCTGTGGAGGAAGCTGATTTCTTTTTGCGAATTCTGAAGCAGAAGCCACTTTATCCCTCTACAGCACCAAAAAACATTGTTTCAGAAGTAGAATTTATTATTTTGGTTAAAACGTCTACTTTTTGGTATCAACTATGGTAGCTGTTAATTATGGGTTACAAATCTAATATATGTGTTATTAGAATAATTTTTCTTTACTGGTTTAAATTGTCTTCTTGAAATGATTATTAATCTCTTAACTTCATTTTATAAAAGCCTGGTTACTTCGACTTCTATGAATAACTTTCACACAAACAGTTTATATAATTTTCAACATCTTGAACAGAAAAACGAAGGATCAGAAAAGGCAGAAAATTGTTAGTAAGATAACATACAAAATCTCTGGTGTTTCCGGTCCAATGGACAACGAGGTTCGTCATGTTGCCGATGAGGTAAGCTGTCAATCCCAGGTTGAATAACATATAGCAGATATCGAACACCATCTCTCTTGCATTCTCAGCATGAAAGTCTCCATAACCAGTAGTTGTCAGAGTCACGATTGACCAATACAGTGATGTTACATACCTGTTCCATATACTATCGTTTTTAAAATTTGGATAAACCGCACCTATCCAAGTTTGATTCGGGTTTGGATATCTATCCGCTATCAAATAGTTAAAACATCCAGCACAGTGAACCGCAAAGAGAGTCACCTAAAATTTTAAAATGGAGGTAAGCAAACGATATTTTAAGTATGGACTAAATAGTGCTTTCGGTTATGTTATTATCTAAGGGGTGTTTGGATTTGGATGCGTGATTTAAAAGTATTATTTAATATTCAATACTCAGAGTTAGATAGTGTTTGGTTATGCTTCTGGTGTTAAAGGCGTTTAATTACATAATATGAAAATAAAAGCGTTTAATTACATAATTATGAAAATATGAGAAAATGTTTTGTCAGATGTGGCTAAAAGTCTCAAATTACGTTATAAACTGGGAATAGGTACTTAAATTTAACCGTAAGTTGTAAGTTTTTGTTTGCAGCCAGTATGAAACCGGCAATCCGAATAATCAAAATACTGTTTTTTTTACCCATAAATAAATAGGTAATCAAAAGCAGACTTTAAAAACTGATTATGGGAACTTAAGATAATTAGTTTCAAAACGCAAATTCAAACACCACCTAGAAGGGTTTAGTGACTTACTGAGATGAGTTTGGTACAACGTAGCCAGAAATAGTTAAACCTGATGTCCTTCTCAAGCCTGAATTGTAGCATACATATTTTGTCACGTAGTGTATTTTTGGGTATCCTTTATTACTTTTTCATAATGCAAAATTTGGAAGATTATTATGTTTTAAAATAAAGCGTACCTTGCAAAGAGGGAGCTAACTCTTCTAAGACGCCATAATCTAAGCATACTCAGTATTTTGAAACCAATCTCACTTTTTCTATCTGTGCAGAGGAGACTAAGAGACCGAAATGGTATAGTTGAGCTCACATCGAAAATAAACCAGGTTGATATGTACCTGTTACAATGCAATGTTTTTTCCTTGGTAATATGAGCTTTAAATTTCTAAATTTAAAAAGATCTGTATGTTACGTGCTGCTGACCTTGTTGCTATTTTCTTGTGATCATCAATAAGAACATACGATTGGCTATCAAGATATGCCACGAAGAAAGTTAGAATGATATCAATGGCAAAGAAGCCATTAACAATGTTGTCAAAGATACGCAGGACGCCATCTTTGTTATCCAGAAAGGCAAAGTCAAATGGAGAAATCCAGGCTGAGTAAATGACAAAGATAACCAGAAACATCTCCCATGCCCTGAAGAAGAAAAAGAAGTCAGACAGTGGAAACAAAGGTGGTTGAATCAAATTCGTTATAATAAGCTTACCTGTATCGTCTATCAAAAGGACAGATTGTGTATTTTCTTAGTGCAGTCGAACGGTTAAAATTGGCTCCCAGAGAAGGAAGGAGATCACTGGAGAAGAAACCACTGTGGGTGGATTTTCCTGTTTGGCCATCCTCGATACAAAAGCATCTTAACAAATTCTTGTTAGTGGAAAACGACATTTTATCTTCCTACAGCTAGCAACCAGCTAAAAAACGAAGGGGCGTTGCATGGTGGTAATATTCTGCTTAAACTTAAAAAATATGGTGCAAGTAGTTTATACTTTATATACTACAAGTATATGGGGTGGGTGGTGAAATCACAAGTCTTTCATGAGGGTTTGTTTTTCCGCCTTTTGGGTTTATTACAACATGAATCATGGAATAAAGAAGAAGAAGAAGATGAGAGAAAGGGTATTTATGTCTTTAATCGAAGTGGTGGACATTATGCAGTTGAGAAAATGGTCCTAAGATTGGTGTGGGGGTATATAGCACATAAGAAATGGGATGATTTCATGTCAATTTCTATAAATGGACCAGACAAGAGGCGGTAAGTGTTGTAATATAAAAGCTTTATGGGCCAATGGAATCTGTCTATCTTGAAAGAAGTGACATTCTCGGCTTCAAACAAAGATGCTTCTCTAATCTCACTCGCTCGCTCTACCAGAGGTAATATTTTAATAACTTTCAGTCAAATCCGCAATCCTCGAATATGCTGATTTGATCGACTCCCATGACCGTATTTCATTTTTAACCCAACCCGTGTGTTCTTTAATTGCTATGCATGGTGTCATTTCACGATTTGATCACTTCCACTATTCGTTTTTTCAACTTTTTTTTTTAACTCATGATCGTTATTCGAACTTTAAAAACACCAACTATTCGGTTTTAACTTTTAAATATGGTGTTTGCATTTAAATAGTGGTTTCGGTTAGACACCCTGAGACACAAGGCACAGAGGTCTGGACCCTTGGGGGTGCATTTTGATGGCCCTTTTTTGCTGAATGTATTATTAACAGGTGGCTACAAGTGCACCTTCCTGCATCTGCACGTGCTTTGGATACTCGAAATCTAAAAAATTTATATAAAGAAAATACTTTTTTTCTCCTTTTTTAAATTAGTCTTAAAAAGGTTTTATATGTCTTTTATTTGAAAAACGATAAATAATTATGATTTTTTCGTTACTACTCTGTGATCCAGATTAACCATGTTAACCCTATACGTTTCCTGCAGGTCCCGGAAGGTCTTTTCTTAAGAATATGAATTTGACTTTGGCGCGTTGAATGATTGATCTTTTACTAGGGATAACATGTAGGTTTTTAGTTGAAACTTGAAACTCTCTACATGTGTTTATTTTCTAAACACTTAAACGGAATATGCTCATGTGTAACGACAGAACTTTCATTTTAGTCAAGTGTCGATCTTTGGGTCTTTTAAGTTTAGATACAAGATTCGATCATTAAAATTGTTGACCCCAAATGTTGGAAATTGCTTTTAAATCATGCAATCAAGGAGGTCTCTAGGAGTTTCTTCAAATTACACGTATTATATACTAGTCGATAATTGAAACCAGTCTTTAATATATCATTTTAAAAATAAATAGACGACTCTATTAGAATGATAAACCCCTCAGGTTAGAGTATATAAAAACCTAACCCTAACGGTTTTTTAAGCCCACATGTCGGACTTGGGCTATATCTAATACTTTAATGAGCAGTTTGAACGGCGAAATCGTGAAAACTCGAACTGTAGTAGAAACACTATTATTTTTAAAAACAAAAAACAAACTAAAACTATACATATATGCTAATAAAGACTCGTTGCTTGTGGTGGCTCGTGACGACGGGTCGGAGCTGTGTTCGTTGCTATTTCCGGTTTGCTTTTCTTCGGAATTTAATTACGAATCTACATTTATTGACGACATCAGCTAACTCAAAGCAGTTTGAGAATTATAAGCAAAACATATTTTTTTTCTGAATCTGAATCGACTACTATATTGGCCCGTGACGGCTTGTTTTTGGTTCTTCTGTTGTGATTCTTGGTATGCTTTTCTTCGGAATTTAATTACGAAACCAATAACGCTGACCTCATCAGTTAACTCCAAGCGATTTGGAAGTTATGGCCAAACAGTGATCGACTGAAATTTAAAACCAAATTTTTGAGGTTTTTTTTCTTTTCTTTTATTCATGGTTTGGAACTTAGACGAAAAAGAGATCTGATATATTATTGATCCATATTTATATAATATATAAAACCCTATTCCTAATGATCGGAAGTCCACATATCAAATTTGTTACATCTAATAGACTCGAGCACTTTATATATATAGATTAAATCATTAATTATGTGAAGCAACCAACCAACAATCCCACATATACATGTGATTTAATTATATCATAATTTTCTTTATATTATTTATATTTATAATTCTTTTTGGACAACCATATCCACGTGAACAAAATCATTTAATATTTTAGAAGTATATTTTTGCTTTGTAGATGTAGATGTAGATGGTGGACCATCAATCAAAGTTGGATCGAATTTGTATGGGCAGCAGTAATGTACTATTGTGTTTTCTTTTTTGTTTTTCTTTCCTTAATTGACTTGTATTATTTTATAATTTTCAATAATCCTTATAAAAATATTTTATTATCTTCTTGTTCTTTTTAAAGATCGAAGATTTCCCCCGAAAGTGGATATACCAACTATGTCGTAGGTTGTGCTTTATGTTAATCGACGCATCAAGATATTTTATTAGTCGGTTTAAAAGCATAAGATTCAAAACACCGTTTAAATTGTTTTACAACATGCTTTAACCATTAGAGTAAGCACAACGAAACACGGATCTTATTATATGTATAATATAATGATTTTTTAAGATTGAAAGGAATACATTCTTGGAGAAGTAGGAAATTGGGGTCTTTGGAATATAGGAGTGGCAAAGAGAACTTGGCTTAGATGAGATTGGAATGGTTTGGAGTCTTCAATGCATCCAACTTTGAATCAAAACTCTCAAAAGAAGAATGTGATTTGCTTTTGGCTACACCCTCTCAACTTAAATTATCTTTTTTTGCATTTTTCGCTCTTATCGACTATAACTCACTTTTGATCCAAATGATTTTGTAACTTTGTTTGAAATGATTAATAATAATTAGTATTTTGTTAAAGAGGAGATTGAAAAATGTTAGTCGTTTTGATATCTTTTTTTACACTTTTTGGATTACGACAAGGAAGTACAAGTGGACATCATTGGCACATTTTTGATAAAGACGACAATTGAGGTGAACTAACCTAGAACACCAATGTCTTGTATAATTTTAGGGATGGGTGTGTACGGAGATTGGGAGTATGTATTTATATACGTGGTCTGTATACTTGTATATAAATCTTATTTTTACAATGCTCTTATTTTTTGGTAAATGACTCATTTTGAGCTGGTATGTCTTCAACATGATACGCGTCGGTGAAAATAAAAAATTGCACCCTTTACCTTTGCAAATGGTGAAAGTTTATCTAATTATCAAATTGTCACCCTTGTTTAATGACTTTCTCTCGGTGTTAACATCTCTTGGACGAAAATCCATCTTGAGGTAGCTCGGAAAATAACTGCTTTAGAACGATTTGGCCCTAAACAATCCTCAACCGAAAAACATAGTGACGATGCATAATTGTTAGCTTTAATAGGCCCATTTCTTATCTCAATTATTCCTAATTCTTGGACAAGCTAGTCCTTTAACAGTTATTGTTGTCTTATTAATCCAAGACGTAATCGGTCATATGTAATCTAACAAGAAAGACTTTTTAAATTAAAGATGTAGAAGATTGAAATGCATAGTAAAATGATGAAAATTTCGTAAACATTCAATTAATGCATCCATGACACAACATTAGACAAGAAACATGTGGGACAAGTTAACATAGTCCATGGGAGGGCAAATTAACACACGAACAAGTAATTATATAAGGTGTGTACTTCGACTATTAAGAAAAAATGTAAATTATATAAATCGTCTTGTGCTCTTTAGTTTTTACATAAATCGCGCGTTAGAATAATTAATTGCATTGATGTCCTTATGGTTTTTTTTCCCTCCTTAACATTCTAGTCATTAGATGTTTAATAATTGAAAAATGATTCGTGTATAAACGAAGAACCATGGTAGCGAAGTAAAGAAAAATACAGGATGAGATGGAAGAAGTTGGAAAAACTAAGGTTGCGTTTAGTTATAGAAAACGTTTTCTAATTTTCCATTTTTAGTTTTCAAGAAAATGAAAAAAGTTTTCCACTCTAGAAAACCTTTAAGAAGTTTGAAAACGTGTTTAGTTGTCAAATGGAAAACACAAGGAGTTTTCCATTTTAGAAATGGAAAATAGTTGGAAAACTATAAAAGTGAGTTTTCTAAGTGTAGTTATAAATTAGAAAACTGAGTTTTCTGTTTTCATGGAAAATGATTTAGAAAAAATCACATTTGAACACGTTTTATGTTTTCTATGTTTTCCTTGAAATTTTTTCTAGAAAACACTCCTAGTTTTCTTCATCTAAACACACCCTAAGAAACTATAAGGAGGGGTGGATTACTAGTAAATAACTATTGGGGTGGACGATATGTGCAAAAGCAAAATATAACTTGGATTTGTGTAGTCTACTTGAAAAAATGAGCTTCATGTTTATATTGCAAATACGGTTTTTCGGTTTAAGTGGATACACTCCTTACTTTTTAGCAGACGATGAGTAAGTGTGAAATATAAACTTATCGTTGTCTTTTACATATTATTTTCAAACAAAAAAAGATTAGTACATTGAAAGACAACACAAGGACTAGGGCAACATATTTGATATCATAAAAATATAGTGTACTTATCTCTTGTCATTAAAGAAAAAGAATAAATTATTTCTTAGAGTTGAATAAAGGTATTACTTAGAATCTAAGTTGTTTTCTATCTCAGGTTCGAGTCTTTCTCCGGGGTTTCCTTCTTTGATAAATATTAGGAGATAACTAACTTTGGTGTAAGATTCGTGGGTTGCATACTGCCCAATTGGATGTCACTGTGACCCCGAATCACTAACATAGCCGTTCAAAAAGAAAAAGAAAAAAAAAGTTGTTTTCTACCATAATATTAATCTATAAACTTTAATGAATATGATTGGCTAACGGCTGAACAACAACCACAAAGCATGCTCATAACCTAATAGCTTCATCACCAACGCCTCCGCTTCAACTAGTTGAGCCATCACCACGAATAATTTGAGATCTTCAAAAACAATTTAGCCTATGTTCACCAAGGCTAATCCTTCAGTGTCTTTGCACTCAAGTGAACTTAGCAAATATACACTTGATTAGTATCAAATATGAATATATATAGCCGTTGAAAGGAGTACTTGGTGACTGGTTGAGGGCACTAATTAAGTCCAACCAAAGGCAAGAACCGGTTATTTGTGCACCTCTAGGAAACGTGTTGAAAACGAAAAATATACTTATTGTGCCGTTTATGGTATTAAACATGTGATAAACAAAAATGTAACTAGACGAAAAATGTCATGTTATAAACATTTTATTCAAAGAAAAGAAAATAGAGATGGGCAACCGAAACAACATTAAAGAGATGGACAACCGAAACAAGTAATATTCACAAAACATAGCATTAACAAAATAAAGACGTATGGTTTACACTATTAATCATTTCGGGCACTAAGCTAGGGTAGTAAGGGCTACGCCTAGGCATGGTGTAGCTCGATCCGTAATGCTATCATGATATATGCATTACTTGGAAATTATATCCATTTAAAAGTAGATGCACTTATCATTTTCCTATTATCTATTTGCATTATCATGATTTTCAATATTATACGGTTCTATGATAATATCAAATATGATCTACGGACAAAATTATCAAGACCTACTTTTTTCAACCTTTCGTTCACGTAAAACCAAATTCCAAATTTGGGATGATTACGAACCCATTATGAGACGCACCTATAAACATATCATACGAGACCCACGAAGGATCTTGATTCTTTTCTATATATATGCTAGAAATGTCAACTAATCAAACTTTAATAAGAACCCTTCGACCTTTTCAACATTTCCAATTTAAGAATAACAAAAAAGCATATAATAAACAATATTAGATACATTAAAGTATTAAACCATTGCATAAAACCGCAATATTGAAATAATATTCTTTCCTTTTTTTAGTGCATAATGTAAATTCTTGTATCGAGCACGATATTTGGTTGCATCAATGGATATAGTATTCATCACATACTTTTTGTTGGTGCTTTTGTGATTATAACCAATCAAACAAGAATATATAGTGTGTGATAAGTATGTATAAGTTTCATTTTATTTGACTTATCAATATCAATATGATGACCGTATTCTTATGAAAATGTGAACTATACGAAACTTCCTGATCACAATTAGTTAGCATATCTTTTAGTCAATTACAAAAGAATCACGAATTGAAGAAGTTAAATCATTTACGTGTTCTTAACTTTTGTAGCTAATTAAGTCTATGCCACTATGCTAGCGACTTAGACGATCGAGTCTCCTTGTTTATGACGAGATCTCGATCAATGTTAACTTTAACTATGTCTTTGTTAATTACACATATACAATATAACAAAGCTCAGTTGACCTTTCTCACAAGGACTTTGAAAGAAGCGGGTCACAGGTTCGGGGTAATCGGATCACACTCGTTGATCCAAGGCGATGATACAAGGGCGGTCTTCGGACCACATTGTCTGGGGCTGGTAGGTGGCAGCAATGTCAGTTGGTACCAAAGGTACACGAAATTAAAGAATTTTAGCCGAAATTCTCCTTTTGAGAGAAACAAAGCAAACCCTAAAGTACGCAACACAACAAAAGGCGTAATATAAACCACATGAGTGAAATCATATTCTTTTTTTTTTTCAAGATTATGTAAAGTATACGCTTCTTTTATGTTATTCTACTGAACGTAGTGTTGATTTAGCGAATGGATAAAACAATCATCAAGAACCTTTTTGTTGTGGATTAATGAGCCCTGTAACCATGTTGTTATTCTATGCAACCATGAATGGATAATATATTATAAGTCAGTGTAAACAGCAAAGAGACAATGGGATACGAGGGTACTTGATCCCATTCAATGAGAGTTTTAGCGAATTTGAAATGATAAAAAATTAATATATTACGAGCCACGTAAGACTCATTTAATGTAAAAAATTTTTTTTTTTTTTTTTTATTTATTTATTAACTTAATTCGTTAAAAAATAGAAATTTGATGATAAATTGCACTAAATTATAATAAACTATCATTTTGTTATTGTATGTAATTAACTTATAATTAAACTTCTAGCAAACTTTTAAAATTGTTAAACATTTAACATCAAAATTTGTTAGATTTGGTTTAACAAATATGAAATGGTTAGTAAAGATGAAAGAGTTATCGACCGATCTTCTTCCCAACTCCCCTCTTCAACGGTGATATGAGGATTTACTTGAAGAGTGACGGTTGGGCTGGGTGGAGTGGATGTTTCTAGTTGGGTAAGACTAGGTAAACGGGACGGACCAGACTGTGACCGGATATGTTCAAGTTCTTTTTAGACTTTTATTTATTTATTATAAACTTACTATTACAATTATCTCTAATGATACTCGAACTCTTAACCTCACTAAGAAGACACATTTACATCCACATATAACATCAGATTAGAAGCAATTTGGTGATTATATTCCATTTCATTGTTAGTATATAGTATTTTTTAAAAAGACTTGTGCTTGATCCGATTGGGTGTAACACCTTTGTTCTATTAATGAAAAAATCTTTTTGGACAATAATTACATTCCAATAACCAGTTCTAATGCTTAAGTTAAGTTCAAGGTCCATATTCGGATGAACTTACAACAGTACCAGGCTACACCGAGCCAATGCTACGAGGTTCAATTCTCAATTCCAATTAATTGGGGTCTAGTCCCAGTCTAATCTTGTGTGGTTGTGGACCATTGCATACCCTAATTCAGAAAAATGATCAATTGTGAATAATAATGTATATAAACAGTCAAGTACAAAGTAGTGGGAAGTCATTCCATCCAATTTACCATAAATAATATTTTACCCGCAATCATATTTTTGGTATCACATTTATATAGCTACAAAACTATATATAATCATGTACTAATATTATCACTAACAAATACCACCTAGTGGTTTTTGTCCAACGGTTTACAAACTATTAATAACAAAGTTGTTTTTATAAAGAAAAAACTCTAATTGTTTGGAAATTCATCGAACTTTATATCTAAAACTATGGTATGCATCCATCTTTAAATTGGTCTATTGTATGTATCTAACTTTCAAAAATCGATATTTTATATATCCAACAAATGAAATCTTAGCAAAACGATGATGTGGCAACTTACGTTGCACATTATATGGATGACACGTATTGTTGAATACATACAATAACAGATTTTTAAAAGTTGGATACATTCAATAGAGATTTTTGAAAGTTGGATACATTCAATAGAGATTTTTAAAATTTAGATACATACAATAGACCAATTTAAAGATGGATGCATACAATAATTTTGGATGTAAAGTTCGATGCATTTCCAAACAATAGCTCTAAAGAAAAATATCAACTTGTTAACCATTTATATAATAATTACTATTACTACTATGGTTCTTTCTACTTTAAAAAATTGGTCCTTATTTAACTTTAAAACATGAACCCCATGCTACAAATTTGAAAAGTATCACACTTTGAGGATCATGTGCTCTTCAACTTGACTCTTCAAAAAGAGAAAGAAAAAACTCGCAAATATGCTCGTGATCAAAAGTAAGCCAAGAGAAAACGGGTGCATGTACGTGGTCCTATCCTCGATCGCTAATCCCATCTTTCATGAACCTTCCCTTCGGAATGCATGTTTTTTGTTACCAGGAAGTTCGAGCACTCGCTATAGATTCTAAAAAGCTTATCTAAATGGTGGCCCTTAACAAGATTTCCTTGAGGTCCCCATATATTATTGCAATGAAGCTAGCGAGGATTTCTTAAGATATTTGTTTTCTTTTTAGTATTTGATAGAGATGGGTTATCAATAATAATTCGTTATAATTTCTTTTCCAATGTTTTGGGAAAACAGAAATAAAAATTGCTATATTATTTTTTACTTTATATAATTGAGGATTAATGATTTTAATATATACTAAAATCATTGCTAATTAATTGTAATATTTGTAAAAAAAAGGTTTATATTAATGTTCAATTTCCTTTAAAAATTTATGAAGCTCCTTTTTAATTTGAATCCTTAAATAATTAAATAAGATTTTCGCAACTCATAAAGTTTACACTAGAGGTGTTTTGGTCACACTTTTTATTACTTTCTTCGTCGTCGTCATTTTCGCTCACATGTTTTATCGACTTGTTTCATTGTGGAAACCCACAATCAAATAACAATCTATCATTGTTCATTTTGCTTAAAACCTTCATCATTCATCATCTTCATTTCCAAGAAACAAAGCAATTTTATTGTTTTATTATACAGGAAATCAACTTGCATGTTAAGAGTTGGGACCCTTGAAAACAAATAACCCTAGATAGATAAGTTGTTTTTTGTCATCATTGTATTAAAGTAACTTCAATTCTACCAAATGCCAATTTCAAGCAAATTGAACCCTAGTCTAAGAATAACTCACTAAAACCCAAAACCTTATGATGGTGATTTTGAAAACTAATCATGATTTTTGATATGTTTGATGTAAAACTTTACGAAACACATGTTTGTGTTTTCATAGAAATAAACCCTAAAAATCATTAGAAGAAAAGCTTTGAAGAATTTTTTTTAAAATAAAACAAAAAACTCAAACCCTAGCTTTTAAGTAAAGTTCAACCTCCGATTCTAACTCTAGTTCCAAATTTAATTCATCTAACGAGTTCTTTCACATAACCTTTAAGATGAGTAATGTCAAGAACATCTTGATTTAAAATTCAAACAAGTCTAAGAGTTTTTTCGCGACTCTCAACTAAACGTCTTGTATTTCGAATATATTATATTTTTAATATGATCACCTAATTAACTCTAATTGTTATCAAGTATCATTCATACAAGAACCTTTGTTTTCCTGATCATCAATAATTAAAAACAGAGGAGCACCAATTGTAGAAGAATATTTTTACTCAAAATTAATAAGAGCAAAAGAAGTGATAAGTTCCACAAAACTCATATATAAAAAAAAGCTCAAATTGTAGAAAACTATTTTTACTCAAAATTAATGAGAAGATAGTAATGATAAATCTGTTGGAGCATTATTGTCTGTATTTGTATTCATTAGAATGTGTCGTCGAGTTAGAATGTAATTAGATCGAGTTGTAAAGTCCAATACGCATTTATGTAAGTTTCGGAGGGTAACTAACAGTTACCCTCGCGTAACTAAGTTACGGTCACGTAACTAATGAGTTACGCCCGTAACTGAGGAGTTACGCGCGTAACTGTCTCCCAGACAGTTACGTGCGCGTAACTCTTCTAGGTTTCCGTGCTGCCTATAAATAGCAGCCTCGGGATCATAAATGCGGTTGTTGAAAGTTGTCAGAGCATTCA
Organism: Senecio squalidus; assembly: GCA_910822075.1. Taxonomy (NCBI): domain Eukaryota; kingdom Viridiplantae; phylum Streptophyta; class Magnoliopsida; order Asterales; family Asteraceae; genus Senecio; species Senecio squalidus. The sequence goes on along the minus strand of CAJVGC010000591.1, from coordinate 8,933,958 downwards.
TATCAGAGAATAGGTACGTGAGCTAACCCTAGGTCACGTAACTAAGTGTTCTTGAGTGTTAAAGTCTTGTAATCGATTGTTTAGGTTCTATTCGTGGTTGTAATCAAACACGTAAGCTTAATAGAATCATTCATTTGGTTATATCAACTGTTCTTCACCATACATACGCATAAACTAGTTATTCCGCAATTAGTTTAGTATTAGGGTTCAAAGGTATTCCGGAATAGGCGACCGACAAAATCCACCAATTCATGTGACATCAACATTTTACTATCACAACTCGAATATATATAACTTAACATTACAACTTCTTACAACTCATAAAATAGGGTCCGCCATGTTCTTTTAATTTTTCATTATCTTAAATTATAATTAAAACAATGCATTTGTAAAAATAGGAAACACATTTTTGACGAGCACATTTGTAATAATATTTGTTTAGATTTCGCCAATTCTTATGTTTTTTGTTTTCAAGATTATTGAATTGTTCAATCAAACTACTACAATTGTGCGCTTTCAGAACTGAATGTGATTGTTTCCTTTCAAATCTTTTTAATTTTTCCTCGATACATGGAGTCGGATCGTTGGCAAAAATAGAGATTGGGGTAGTATATATCGGCGTGAAGTTCGATCAGACGTTTGATGATTCATAAATATTCGTTGCATGGAACAGTTAGTGTCTTCTCTCTTTTTATTAGAAATATTATTATTTTGTTTGTTATCATTTGAAAGAAAACATTAAAACGGTGCTTGGACCGACTAACTCAAGCACAAGAAATCGTTATGGAAATGTGGAGGACGGTGGTGGGAATGGAGAATGCCTCAGGGCACACAGGTGCTCTAAGTATAACTATTATTAAGACAATCAAGGTTCCTAATACCATAAGGGACTAGGTTGTGTCTATCATCAAACTTGGGGTAAAAGAGAGAAAACTTGACATTGGTGAATCTTAAAATTTTGACAAATCTTTTGTTACTTTAATTTAAATTCGTTAAACTCACAAATCCACAAATGTGACTTTGCTTTTTTCAAAGTAAAAATGTAGAATTTATTTAATGTCAAACTCCAAATCCACAAATGGGGAATTTATGGCATAGAGGATTAAATGGTCCACATTTTTTTAGTGGTAAACAATGGCACTCATCATTTAAACTTTTAAATGTTCACATATGCCACATTGGCAAAAGAGAAAATGATTAGTTCAATCTTTTCACACCTGGAATATATTTTGAGTTCAAAAGAATAATCCTCTTTCTCAAAAATCCTTTAAATCAATTACCTTATTCTTTTTGTTTAACTAACTTACATAATTTTTGTTATCAAATATCTTTTTCTTTTTTTTTATCAATTATGTTAAAAAAAACTTCTTTTCTTTTGTATAAAAGAGACGATATCTCGATAGAATTTTATAAATACAAAATAAGCATAATTTTGGCCAAAACAAAAGCAATAAAGTAGCATCGAGACATACCTCGGAAGCTAAAACAATCAGCCAAAGCAAAAAATAAAAACACGAAACAAGGAGATATTGATCATTATATTAAAAGCAAAAGTTATTTAAACACCACAAATATTACTTTACACAAACAACTTCATTTGATTAGCTTATACAATTTGATGTAATTTTTAATGAAAACGGTAATTCTTCATTTATAATGAAGAAAAGAAATAACGAACCAATAGGTCGATATATAGTTACAAAATTGATTTCACTACGCCCCAACCAATATAAATAATACATAGATCAAGAGAAACATCAACCACAACTCCATAAACCCTAGTTTGATAACAATAATGCCTATAACATGACCTTTGATCAATCTTGGCCTTTATTTGATAGTAAAGGACATTTTGCCACATAGATTGACATGAGACATTATGACAACAAAATTAAAACCATGCCCAAGGATTCATGAATGATAAAAAGAGTCTTGAGTAGTCTCTTTTGATTAAATGTTTATGTGGCCCTATATAATCATGATTAACATAAATTGACCAAGATCCCAATCTAGTAACATTGTTTGCAAATGCCTTTGTTCACATGTTCTTGTCGATCCACGTATTTCACCTCTGACTATGAAATACGAATCTTAGAAATCGATCGATTTGGCCTTTTTGAGTCCATTACATAAATCAATAATGGGCTTTAATTATTTTCTTCATGTAAAATCTAGTGTGGGCTTCAAACTGAAAAGCAATATCTTAAGGGTCCCTTATAGGACAATAATCAATAATGTCAATCTTTATGTACAATATACTGAAAAGCATGGAGCAATACAAACATAATGTATGAAGAAAACATAGTGGACAACAATTAGTTGATTAGATCTTGATATAACATCACACTTTGAACTACATGGTGACATGATGTCTAATCGTTCCCCCATGTCGCAACAAGCCATATGCGCGTAATTTGACCCCTTTATCTACCTTAACATAGGCTAATATACAGATATTCAAACTTATAATACACTGTGTGGTTGAATTATAGGTAACCTTAGTGGTCTCCGGTCTAACAGAAATTATATGCAAGAAGACTTGTTAGAGTGGAAGTGAAGCAACGTGACAGGATGCTGACTGAGACTAAGTTATTACATATGATTTTCGTATATATTTATCATCACATCATGGAAAAGTGACCCAAATGTACGTACTAACAACTAACGTACATCTAACTAAGCATGCTAAAAGGGAGTCTTTCTTGTCAAAAATACAGTCAAGTAAGCACGTAAAGAAAGAACCCTTTCGTGTCAAGAATGCACTTGGATGGTGGAAGGGCAGTGTACATATCTATTCTGCTTTCAGAACCACCTTGCAGATTAAACTAATTGAACCGAAAAATATGACACTAACAACTGAGTTTCAGTTGTCAAATAAGTTGCTTTTTGAATTCATATTTGTCACGATGTTTGCATTTAATTTGAAAATTTGATAGGTTTGAATCTCGATAATCAAAAGTGGACTTCTTTACGGGTCAATCTCTCTCTCTCTCTTTGTCAGCTTCCATCAACTTGTGTTCTCAGATCGAATCTCTAACTACAACAAATGATAAATCAGTGTGTTGAAAGTAGTATAGGCCACTATTATCGCCTCAAGTTGTTATATTACATGACAAAAGCGTACTTTTAGCTACCCTTTCGTCACAGACTCGTGTTATCTTTAAGAAGCACGGTTTTTCAATATTAGCATTATGCTAATAGCATATATAAAGTAGTGGACAGTACGATAAAGGGTTAATAACAACATTTACACATATATCATAATCACTTGTAAATGAACGCAAGGGTGTTTATGTCATTTACCCATATACCAAAATTCGAGAATTCGTAGACATAAATTGGTAAACAAAAAACACTTTGATTAACATTGAGACATTTCTGGAATTGGGGACAAATTAGATATTAACCAAGCCACTCTTTAATTAATTATGTGATGCTCGTGCAAGGAACAACGACCAGGTTACCCTTATCTTGTAATAATACTTTCAATGAACCATTCGAACTCCCCACCGAAAATCATATCAAACTCACCATCCACTTACATTGTGGAATGTTACTAAATCATGTTGTAATCTGTCCCAAACTGACAGCTCAATCCTTTTCAACCAAGATCACATAGCCGACGGTAGGAAATGAATGAGCACGGTTTGTGGGGGTTGAAGAGTTTAATCTTTTCAAAGTAGTACTTATCGTTAACGCTCTAAGGTAAGGAGAGGTCCACTTAATTAGAATGTCACTTGATAATTACATACCGACAAATAACGTGGTTGAGGTTGAGGTTGAGGTTGAGGTTGAGGTTGGGACGTTTTGTAAAGCCATTAAATACTTGGTGTTTGTTAAGTCTATAACTTCATGATTAAAGCAATTCGTATGTTATGTATCCTAATCAAATCAAGATGGACTCTCTTACACGTTGCCGACTTCTTCAAGATGATGTCATCTGCAAAAGATTCATTAATCATTAATCAAAGTTGCTAATACGATTACAATAAATGATAACATTTCTCCAAATAAAAGAATGTTTCCTTTTAAAGCTAATATGTTTTTATATTTTACCCATTTGACTTGTTACAGATAAAACATAACCCCAATCGACCCATTTATAAGTAATTAGGCCAAAAGTTAAATCTCTTGAAGAACTTTTACCTCGTCAAGGGATTCTTAACTAGTTGGGTAACCATCATTCGGTCTCTACTCAGTTTCTTCTTTCACTTCATTCCCAACACCATTTTACTCCAAAATATCATTTTTTTTGTTAAGTACTTCCCACCTTAAAAGTCGACTTTTTCCAAATTCATAGCTCTGGAAGCAACAAAACTTGTTCGCTATTAAGTTAATGAAAGAACAATACCGACACAAAAATATGACCATTAATTTCTATAAGGCACGTATCACTTCAACTCTTCTCATATCCACACAACCTTTTGATGTATTTCATTCGTCATAGGGTGGAACCCAGCTGCGTCCCGATTTTTTAATAATCAGTCTGTTTTTCATCAAATCTTGGATTCTTGAAACGTCACTCCATCTACCATTAACAGCATACAAATTAGATAAGAGTGTATATGCAGCACTGCAATTGGGATCTATGTTAAAAATGGCTTCTGCGGCCTTTTCCGCCAATTCCAAATTTGCATACGTTTTACAAGCACTTAGCAAAGATAGCCAAATAGATATATTTGGTTCCATTGGCATACTTTTAACTAACTCTTCAGCTTCATTTAACATCCCGTTACGCCCTAAGATATCTATCATACACGCATAGTGCTCAAGATTCACGTTCACGGATGTATAATGAAATAAGAAATTAAAAATGCATTTTCCTTTGTTTAACATCCCAGAACGGCTACACGCAGAAAGTAGCCCAGTAAACGTTATATCATCAGGTGGAACTCCATAACGTATCATTTTGTTAAAAAGAACTAATGCCCACATTCCATAACCGTGTTGAGCACATCCAACAATCATCGAGTTCCATGAAACAATGTTTTTTTCATCAATGTTCTTGAAAATAGATAACCCATCGTTTATCTTCCCACATTTCGTATACAAAACAATGAGGGAATTCCCTACATAAACATCGGAATCAAGTCCTAATTTAACAGCTGCTCCATTAATCTTTTTCCCTCTATCTAAAGCTTCCAATTCGCAACATGAATTTAAGGCACTGGTAAACGAAGATTGATTTGGAACAACACCAGATCGAAACATGTCAGAAAATACTTCTAACGCCTCTTTATATTTGCAATTTAAACTGTATGCAGTTAACAGAGATGTCCAAACTACGACAGATATATGTGAATTTTCCCTAAAAACTTTGTTACAACTTATAACATCGTTGCAATGTGCATAGAATGTGATTAATGGAGCCGTAATATATGTGTCTGAGAGGTGACCAAGTTTCACTACATGACCATGAATCTCGACACCTAAATGTAAATCTCTTACATTTGCACAAGCTGTTATTACTGACGAATATGTCATTGAAGTAGGCCGAACATCACAACACAACATTTGTTTAAACATATTTAACGCTTCGTTACTCTTTCCGGCTTGATCAAGTCCACTAATCATCGATGTCCAAGATATAACATTCTTTCTCGGCATCTCATAAAACAACCTCACAGCATCATTCACTCTCCCATTAACAAAATACCCATTCACCATCGAATTCCAAGCAGCTTCATCCTTCCAAGGCATTTCCATAAACAACAATTCCGCACATTCGATCCTTCTATACATCAACAACCCATTGACCATTGTCGTCCAAGAAACCACATTTCGTTCAGGCATTTCATCAAACAACTTAAAACCAATCTCTAACTTCCCACAATCAAAACAACCCTTGATCATTGAGTTCCAAGTAACTGTATCCCGAACAGGCATTTCGTCGAACACCTTCAATGCATCATGAAACCGATTGTTTCGAACATAACCTTGAATCATCTTAGTGCATGAATAAACATCTGGGTATGAATGTTTGTTTGGAAAGATCAAAACTTTGTTATCTTTTTGAGTTTTGGAGCGATTTAATGTTATGGGAATGTAGTCAACAGTTGTTTGGTTGACATGATTTGATATAACTGTAAAACATTTTGAGGACTGTGTGATCTTTGTACATAATCTTTGAGAAACAAATTTCCTAATCATGGTGGCACATTCAATTTTTTACAAGTTTTTAAGCATAAATAGAGTCGGTTTTCTCAAGTCTTAAAAAGTACGTCAAACACTTGAATCGGTTTTAAAATATAAAATCGCTCAAGTTAGATAACTAAAATACAATTTGTTACATTTTACTTGATTTGTAACATTTTATTGACGATATATATGTATTTTGGATATAACTATAGGGACTTATTCGTTGAAGAAAAAAGTGAATTAGAAAGAAAAAAATGTATGTTCCTGCCCGGGATCGAACCGGAGACCTTTTGCGTGTAAAGCAAACGTGATAACCACTACACCACAGAAACTTTTGATGTTTTATCTTATGTAAAATTTATAATAAATGAAATCAAATTTGTGTTGCTGTTAATTATAGTTGTAAGTTACAAATTATATTTTTATTTGAGTAAATTATGAAACTTGTGGTTGTTTACAACATTTTGAATAGTCATTATGTCAAAAAATTACTTCATAAGGCTTATACGGTCCCTTATCAAAGTGAAATGACTGAATTGGGTTTCAATTATATTTATGGGTGAGCAAAAGTAACATAATATTGATACCGAACAAATAGTACGGTATTTGGATCGTTTTTAAAAATTCAGTATTTGGTACCAATTGTACCATTGGCACTAATATTTTTTCGAATTTTTGGGTTTTTGTATTTTTTTAACCGGTTTATTTTAATACATAACTCGGTACCAAAAAAATAATTAACAAAACATGATACCAACATGTTCGGTACCACGCTCAACCCAAGTTGAATATATTAGACAAACCATATGATTGTCTCCAAATTTTATAATTTAAAGTATAATCTATTGCATCTTAAAAATTATGTTAAATCTTATTGTACATCTATAATTATTTGGTTCATAGGTCAAGTGAAATGATCAAAACTTGTTTCCGTTAACACTAATTAATGCTGTTACAAGATCTCCATAAGTATTTTATGAATCGTGTAGATCACAAAGTGTATTTCGAACATTTATTTTATCTGTCATTTGTGGTAATCCAACTTTTTTTTAATATTGTATTAAAAAAGTATAAAAGAAAGATTTAAAATAATACAAATCACCTTATTTAACTTTTTTTTTTTATTCTTGAGAGAATATCAATATAAAGAATTAATGTTTGAGCAAAAGCCTTAACCAAAGAATATACACCAATATCTTTTGACTTACCTTGCCTTAAACCCTAATACCATATCACCTTTACAACCCTACAAAACCCTTTAACTTGTCACAATAAAACATCCTTCTCAAGTAAAGAACCAAAAAAACATTCTTAAATGAACACAAATCATCTATAAAAACACACCTCTAGACGTTAACCTAAATCACACCAAGATTAATTCTACGATCTCTCTTGTCTTTCGAGTTGTGGGATCAAAAGAAGAAAAAAAAACTAAAAATAATGGCTAACGGGCAAATGAAATCGGTGGCCTCACTCCTTATGGTCTTGAACTTTTGTATGTATGCTATTCTTCTAGGCATTGGTGGTTGGGCAATGAATGAAGCCATCGAACATATATTCGCCATAAGTAAGTGCTCTTTTCGCTTCGTTATGTATTCACCTTGTGGGCATGTATAGATTACTAATGTTTTGTAACGTATGTGGTATGAACAGGTCCGGAATCTAGTCTACCCATTCATTTTTCACCAATTTACTTCCCAATGGGAAATGCAGCCACGGGTTTCTTTGTAACTTTTGCCTTGATCGCGGGTGTTGTTGGTATTGCGTCAATTATAGCTGGATTCGATCATTATCGTGGTTTGGATTCCACTCATAGGTCTGGAGCAGTATCATCTGCTCTTATTGCATGGGCTCTTACAATCCTTGCCATGGGGTATACATATATTATTTTTTTTTAACTTAAATATTACATAAATAGATATTGTTTAGTCTTAAACTCTAAAGTACTTAAATATGTTATAATGCAGGTTTGCATGGAAGGAAATCGAGCTTGAAGGCAGAAACGTGCGCTTGGTAAGTTTACTAATCACGATAATTCAGATTTAATGATTGGAAGATACACGATTATGAGCTTATTATGGCGTTTATTGTTGTATTTCAGAGAACGATGGAAGCATTTACAATCATTCTTTCGGTAACTCAACTTGTATACGTAGCTGCCCTTTATGGTTGATCAATTTGGTGTCTTTGAGGGAATGTCATATGAACCAGGTCCCGAGTGTTGAAAAGTGTCGGATCGTGTCTATACACTTGTGTTTGCATTTGTTTTATATTTTTTTTGTATTTGTTCACATAGACGTGTGATATGATTGTATTTATGAAATGTAATAAAATGATTGCAATGAATTTTTATTTTATTATTCATCTTAGCCCTCAATAAACGTTAATACTTTTATGTTTATGTGATAATACAAGTATAACACAAAATGGATAAAAACCGTCAAGATTACGTAATAGAAAAAGTGTACACAAATTAATGACGGTCTTCTATTATGTTAACTTAAAAGGTTATGGTTATCTAAAGTTTACAATGATAACAATCGAACCTAATTAAGTTATGTATTACAAAATCTCCAAGTGTTCATTGTTTGGTCAACTCTTAATGAAATGAACTCGTTGTTACTAGATTGATCATTGTGTAACATCATGTAATCATTTGAGATCGACTCCAACGCATGAACATATGTGTCATGTGTTTAGGGTATGTACAGTTAACAAAAATCAGATACCCCTTATGGCTACGGAGGTTCACCTGCGATGACTCCGGGCCACCTGCAAAGCAGGTGATCACCTTGGGATTAGTGGGTTGACAAAACGAGTCGGATACCTAGGTTAACAAAAAAAAACAATAATCGGATGCATCTCTTGAATTATCTGGCGGAGGCAAGGGGGCTAAAAGTTGCCAGTCTCCCCTCGAGACAAAATTTATATGTAAACTCTTCGTAAATTCAAAATGATTACAAATTAATATACCTTGAGCCTCATCTCTTCTCTAATGTGAATTTCCGACTTCTTCTTTGAAAATAGTTAATATTGATCATCAACTGAATAATAACACTTCTAATTATTATTCTCCAATAACCCTTTAACATCATAAAAACCATAGCACCTATTAAACAAATATTCACTCTTGTTTAATAAGTTGATACGCTACTATTACACAAAAATATCTAACATATCGTTGTATTATCACTTTGGCCGTGTCATATGTGTACTCGATTAAACGTGCGCCGTTGCATTATTTACTTGAACTTAACACAATATGTTTCATAGAAATCATTATAACATATAAGTTGCTTATGGTTTATTCAACTTATATCTACTAAGATAATTTTTTACATAAATATACAATAAATAGTGAAAAGAAACTTAATTTAACTCGAAGAGTTTCTTAAGAATTGATCTTTGAGCACAAGCCTGAACCAAAGAATATACATCATTTGTCTTCAACTCTAAAGAATCCCTAATCATTACCTTTGAATTCCCGAAACCTTTAGAGACAAACATCCAAACAAGAAAAGAACAATACAAAAGCATCGCCAATAAAAAAAAACATCTTTAGGTACTCCCCTAATTATGTCTGAATCATAAAAATAATACGTTGACAATCTTTCTTGTAACGATCAAATAGGACCGATGATGTCGTACGCTATGTTATTGCACATTCTTATTTTGGGAATCAGTTATTGGGAAATGAATAGAGATATTGGCAATGGTACATTCTATCTTTGGTATTATGTTCCTCCTAAATTTGCCCTATGCGGTAAGAGTTCTAACATTTTAAAGTGTATGGTATCAACAGGTTCATGGTTCGATTTCTTGGCTTTCTTTACATCAATTGGCATCTCGCTTGAAAATGCAATTATAGGATTCTGTATAGCTTTTGCACTAAGTGTTATTGTTATTGGTGTAGCATCCTTTATATCTGAACGTGACGATAAACGTTTTTGGAATCTCATCACCAAAACTATGACACTGTTATGTGCTACTATTATTTGGGGTTCAGCTATCGTTGCCATGGGGTATATTTGATCGATTTAACTCAAATCGTTTTTTTTTTTTTTGTTGTTTCTAAAATACAAAGCCTAATTGAAATCTCACTTTTTTATTTTTCAGTAAAGGATATGAAGCAGTTTACAGTAAGTTTAGCAAGGTATCCGACTCATATTAGTTGCCCTTCATCGTGCTAATTGACACATTGACATTGAAGTGTTGGAATTAACAGATTTCGTGCCTAAGTGTATTAATGTAACTTATATGATGTATGTGCTATGAAACTTATTTTTTATTTATCGTGTCTTAATATATTAAGGGGTGTTTGAGATTGCATATCTTAAAAAAAATGCGTTGTAAACTAAGTTAAAAAGCCAAACACTTAAATTGAGTCATCTAAAAATACTAAATATGCAATATGCACCCAAAATATTCAAACACCTCTACATATTCTAAGAAGTTGCCTAATCAACTGAAATCTCATATTTCATATGATTCCCGAGTAAAATGAAGGAAGAAAAAAAAAAGATATACGAGCGAGTAGTTTTATATCCTCCTACTTTAATATCTAACCCATCATCCTAACCAGAAATATAGTCGAGTTCATTTGTTTATCCTCGTAACTCATTTCACGATTAGTGAAGAATTTGTCACAAAATTAGGATGAAATATCATTTTTAAAACGAAAACCTTCAAAATTACAATTTGTGGAAATTGAAAAATAAAAAGACATAAGTCAATCATTGAATGAATTAAGTCTACTTTAGGTTGGTTTATTAAACCTGAGATACATATAAAATTAGTATATGATCAATGCAGCCCGGTTAACATACGATTACATTTACACGACCCTAAAGTTAAATACAAACAAAGTAAAGATTGTGGTACACGAACACCACCTTTTTCCTACAGTATACACTTTAATTTAAATTCTGTATGAAAAACAGAAATGAAAGTTTATACTTTAGGAACTTTTGACTGCACTTTATGTTGTCATTTGTTTGTCAAAAAATCGTCCTACACCCGACTTACATAACTTATCAAATGTTTAGACTAGAATATTTAACTAGAAGAACGGGTCAAATGAGTTGCGCACGTCAGGTTGAATGACATCAGGAATATCTTCAAATACATAAAAAGAAAAACTTCTAAACCGCTTAATTAAAAGCAACAGTATTGTTATTATTGTGATAATATCGTTTTTGACCCGTCTATCATTTACGAGCCCTAAATAGACATTCAAAACAAAGCCATAACGAACAAAACATTGATTTGTATAATAATGTATAACCATGGACTCAACGTACCAACAACATATTTCACACAAATATCAGCTCCACAAAACACCCACAAAAATGAAAGGAAAATAGTGCTTAGTATCACAGAGAAAAAAATATAACGAAAAGGTAACCAAGAATGTCTTCTTCAGAGACGAAACCTTTGTTTTTTGTAGTTCCACAAGATGATTGAAACGACTAGCAACTCCGAGGCAAAATATATCAGCTTCTGTATTCAAACAAACAACAAGAATGTTAAGCAAAATCTGTGTCAAATCTTTTTATAAATTAAACGAGTAATTGGGTCGATTGGGGTTGCATTTGATCTCTAACATGCCAAACGGGTAAAAAGAAATAGCTTTTATTAAAAATGTAAGATTATTCTTGAAATAATATAAACTTTTTTTAATTAATATCTAGAAAAAAATCTAATATTTTTGGAACCCACCGACCAGTTTTGACGCGAACCCATGTTGACACATTAGTCTACCCACCCAATCCGTTCAAAAAAATACCTATGATCATAAGGATCTAGCTATATAAGATCTGATTGATAAGTCCGAATGTCGTCACCACAATTTGATAATAACAATTAATGATAAATGTGAATTTTTAAAATTTTATTCAAGAGAATAAAGCTCAAGACAGATTACAATGTTATACAATATTACAATTGGGAATGTTCCCAGGCGGAGTTGGATCGGGTCAGACAATGACGAGAAGTGTAACATGTGTTGATAGATGTGATATTAGAGAATGGATCTGATCCAAGATCCAGCTTATTTAACTAATGGGTTAGATCCAGATCAGATCTATGGTTTTATCAATTGTTATTCTGAATTTTTAACACAACTTTTATTATCATAAAAACACAAACGTGATATGAAATAATGTGTACCCGTACAAGCACATACTAATCGTTTAATTGTTTCTGAAACACACTTGTACCATTTAATGAAACTTAAACAAAAGAAAAATGGTACCAAACGAGTCTTTAAAGCATCACATGTTTTGTGCTTCTTTTAGTAAGCACCTAAGAAACATTATTATGTCACTAAAATAACCGCACACGTAAAAAAATAGGTCTTAATGTATACCAACTTATGTCTATACTAGTGACCCAAAATTAGGCACGCAAAACTTATTAAAAGTGCAATCTTGGCCAATGTTTTAAACGATAGGTCAATTCGGATTATGGACAAAAAAAATTAAAAACTGGCCAGTGTATTTTTAATGCACAATCTCAAAAATCAATTTACAAAAAAAAAAAAAAAAATTTGAAAAAAATTGAATTTTAGACCATAAACCGCGACACCCATTTTACCACCTCTACCGAGCGTCTGGGCGTATATGACCTTGTCGCATCTATTTAAAGACGATTAGTCCTTGTAACTCTAACATTACAGGTGAAAAAATGGACACCTCGCTGGTTGAGTAACAGGTTAAAACGAATCATTGTTAAAAGAAGTAAATTTAAAGACCTCAAAACTGGTTGGGTAGGGTTGACCTTCTTTAACATTTCTTTTCATACGAAGTATACTATACATGAAAGGCCTTTCATTAAAATGTTATCCAATTTTTTTTAATAAGACAATTTACGAGGTTTAAACACTTTAGAATGCTTTTAGCAACTTTTAAACTTTTGACTCGTTCCTATAATCCTATCTTTTTTAATTTTACTGACTCGATGTTTGCAAATAAAATATAACCAAAATAGACCCATGGGTCTAATTGTCGCGTCTACTTACTGTTGTAATAGTAAGTGAGCATGTTGTTTCACAACAATATCAATTTTTTAACAAGTGACAACCAATTGAATATTAAAGAACCCATTCTAAGATCGTTAGAAGATAACACACCTGCTATTACCTCCCGGATCCTGAAAACAACTCGAATATTCCACAGCAACTCTTCCATGAGGTTGTTTTTTGCACTGCTAGTGGAATCGATGCTGCAGGATGAGCCTGCATACATTTTTGGAATTTTATTAAGCATTCGTATATAAAAGACTATAAATTCTAAATGTAGAATTTGATAGAATAACAGAGCATACAAAACGATCAGACAGGGAGTAACAAAAATCAGCACTTTCATATGCTATCATAATCTAAAAACATTAACATGACCACTTAATGCATCGGTCTTGAGAAAATAACCGTGATTAACCAATTACGCCCAAAGAGGTCACTCAACCATTCACCCCTGTTTAACATTTTCACAATACTGGAGAAATACGAGCAAAACAGAAAGATATTGAACAATTATCTTGCATTTTTAACACGGGGTGTTTGGTTGTGTGCTTTGAAAGTGATATGTGAATATGTGATATTGAATATTCGGATCCAGATTGTAATAAAAAGCATTATAGAAGATGTTGTATTAGGTGTGCTTCTACGGCTTAAAGTTGTAATATAATATGCTCGAGTGTTTTAATAGATTTTTTGTAAGAAAAGAAAAAAGAGGTTTTGTGAAATGTGAGTAAAAGTCTCTTTATTCGGTTTTAGAAAAATGGTATTTAGGTATAAAATAAGTTTATCTTAGATAATAAAGTTTTGGTGTGACGGCTTATATGAAACTGATTATCCAAAATACACTCAATAATCACAACTACAAAAATATAAAACAAGAAAATGTATACCTGTCTATCAGAATGTTCAACTGTCTCGGTTTCATTAACACATTCCGCACCACTAACTTCAGAAACCGAGTCTTTAACAGGCACAGAAGACGCTACATACTCCTCCTTTGGTTCCGAATAAACCTTTTCCTCCACCAACGGCAATTTTTTCTCCTCGGTTTCTTTCAAAACCGATTCAACAACTATACTAGAAGTCGGCAAATCATCCTTCAAACAACTCTCATTACCAACAACCGTTTCTTCCTCTTCAACAACAGGTGTTTCTGTCACTGGGGAAATCGTTTCAACAACGGGCGTCTCCTCCACAACTAAATCTTTTTTCTCCTCACTCTCAACTTCATCACACGCTTTTGACACCTCTTCTACCAACGAATCAACAGGCTTAGTTGAATCAACAACTGGAGAAGTCGTTTCAATAACCGGAGCAGATTCAACAACTACTACTTTCTTCTCAACAACTTTATCCTCGTCATCCGAACTATCACTAGAACTCGAACTACTACTCTTCGATTTCGAAGCAATTTCAATCTCAACACTACCCTCTCCCTTAGATTTATTCTCAGATGAACTATCTTCTCTCTTTTCCACCACCTCAACTAATGGATCCAAAGTTTTACTACTCCCCTGTGAATCATTCTCTCCTGCCATTTTTCGAACCAATCAAAAACCAAGAAACACACAATAAACTACAAAATTTGAAAAAATAAATAAAAGCCCCAAACTTTAACAACTAAAAAGCAACAAATTAAAATAAAATTAAATACCCATTACAGATAAGCAAAAACCCACAATCAAGAAACAATCTTTTTTCAAATTTGAAAAAATAAAAATAAAGAAAGCCCTAAACTTTAACAACTAAAAAGTGACAAATTGAACTAAAATTAAATACCCAATACAGATAAGCAAAAACCCACATGAAATAAACAATCTTTTTAAAATCTTGAAGTGGGGAATTAATTTAAAAATATAGACAGATGTATAAACACTAAAAAAGACTAACTTTATAGAATAAATTAATGATTTTTATTAGAAATTGGGCCATACCCATGAATTAAAATGGGTTAAATTGAAGTGGGTAGGGTGTAAATCGATGTACCTTGAATTGGGGTTAGTTGAGGAAACTTGCTTCTTCTTGGCAGCTTTTCGCTTCGTAGCACCTGATGGCATGATTGATTTTCAAGATTTTGGGGGTGTTTGTTTGTCTGTCTGTAAATCAATGGGGTTGGGGGGTAGGGGTAAAATGGTCTTTTACTTTGGTGTTGTTGGTGTTGTTGATGAATCTTGTGGTATGAAGAAGATTCAATTTTATTTGAAATAGGTTCACACACTGGCACTTTTGGCAGGTTTTGCAGATGGTGTGGTTATGATGTATGGGCCAATTAGGGTGGGGTGGGTGTTTGGGATTATGGTTAGAGGTGTTTGTTTTTAACTTATTTCGTATTTTAGATGGTAAAACGTTCTGATATAAATGTTTCGATTAATTGTTTTATGAATAATCTGCAACCCATCTTATTTTTATTTGGTCTATAGTTTCTTCGATATTCTAACATATTTAAAAGTTACTATAAAAGTTAAAGTCGAAAATTAATTTATATGAAAAGTGAAAGGAAGCAAATACATTAAAACAAACACTCATTTATTAGAGACTATTTGCTTTTATAGTTTAAAATAGTTTGATATATGAAATGAGTATTTGTTTTTTGCTTTCTTGAGAAACACGATTTTTTAAAAGAAAGGAGAAAAAAAGTAGATGTATTTTGAAAATTATTTTATACTTCAATGTATAATTTATTTTGCAAACACGATTTAAAGCACGTCTTAAGTAATTAGTTTCCTTATCTAAATGAAAATTTAATTATTACTTCTATTATTGCATTTTGTTATATAAATAAATATATTCAAACATTATATGGTGCACTAAAGTTATGATACGTAATTATAAAGTATTTAGCAAGTGTACATACCCTTTTAGTCAACGGAGGTTTGTCCTACTGGTAGGAGGTTATACTTTTCCTCTAGGATTTCTTTCTTAAGTGAATATTATAAGATAACTACTTTGGTGTAAGGTTCATGGGTCGCATACTGACCAAATAAATATCACTGTGACCCGAATCACTGACATATTATTAACTGCATTAATTCAATACAAATAGAATATTGTATATTAACAAACTTATTATTCATTTCTATAACCTATCAATCTATAATAAAAAATAAACCGGACAATTCCTTACCTTTACGTGGATATTATTACAGGTCCAAAGTTTATATAGGGTGTGTATCCGTAAAAGGTCCAAGGCCCGAAAGACCCCTTATATGTTTTGTTTTCATAAAAAAACAGTAGCATGCTATGGAAGTGAAAAAAAAATAGGCAATTAGTTGAACGATATTATTTGTTCAATTTATTGACACGTTATTTTGAAAATTGCCTTACCTTTTTCTTATTATTTAATACGTGGCAATTATTTGTATGAATGTTTTTTGTTAAATTAGCATTCGAGAAGTTTGTTAACCTATAATCATTATAATACGTGGCAATTAACGCAACTTTTATTCCGTGATCGCTAAAGCTGTTACGCACAATCTTCCTATCTTAACCAAAGTTTTTAATTAAAAACAGAATTTAGCTAATATGTGCCTTAAAGAACATATTAAGTCTTATTAAATTTAAAAATATTTTTTTATAATATTTAATATTTATTTAATAGATATAAATTAAACTTAAATTTATATTTTTAAAAAGAATATTGAAAATATTTTGACTATATTTAAAGTATATTACAATTTATGAGATAAATCTTTATATATTAATGTGTCTTAATATTTGCCCTTGGGTATAAGTAAGAAAAATTCTTTAAAAATATGGGTAAAATATTAATACTAATTGTTTACTTTTTATATGTAATTAAGTCTAAATTTTTTTATTAAGATGTGAATAATGTAATATCATCCTAAATGATATTAATAATCAGATTATTGTGAGACCTATTGCATGTGTCTAGTTGCCTAACATTTTGTGAACCCGTTATTTAATATAACATGTTGATTAGTTATATTGATATATTTGTAACAAGGGATAGCTCGCCTGTTATGGTGGACTCTCTTTGAAATAAAAGTAAAATTTGAAGAAAAAAATAACATATACGAAACGTAAACAAAGTATAAGATTGATACCTTTTGTTTAATCAAACATACCAAATTAACAACCAACATGAAACAAAGAATTATTTAAAAAGAAAAACGATTAGAAAGAAAAGAATTAATTTTTTATTCCGAACCAACCGACCCGAACCAGATGGATGGATGACTTATGAAGAGTTTATAACCAAGTTCCCGAACCGGGTGGATGGATGACTTATGAACGGTTTACAACCAAGTTGCGAAATGTTATTATTTAAATTAAATGTAGAGTAAATTATATTATGGTTATATATTCTGTTTAAAATTATGTATTTTATTGCTAAGGTTTAAAAAGTATATATATATCAGGGACAGTGTAGACAATTGTATCCACTAAATATTTTTCGTAATATAAAACCTATTATATTAACTCTATTTTTGAAGTTTTGCCCCCATAAAATAAAAAATAAAAAAATAAACTTTGTCACAAAATAAAAAATGAAAATTTAGACACCTGATAAATTCGCTTTAGTTTGCCTAAAATTTTTTTGGTTTCCGCCCCTGATAGATATAGATAATTTCTGTATTTTATTATTCTTTTACATGTTTTGTAAAAATTTCAAACTATTTGTTACTTAAATGGTCAATTATTTGTCAAAACTTGTGTAAACTTCAAGTTTGAAGAAGTAGATATAATTTTTTACTTAACATAATAAAAAATTGAGTTAATTACATAATTGGTCCCTGTGTTTGTTCCAAAACAACGGGTCTAGTCCATGGGTCACAATTCGTTCGGGTCCAGTCCCTGAAGTTTATATCTTGTTGCACGATGGTCCCTCCCCTAACAATCGTTAAAAATATCGTTAAATGTCCCATGTGACATGCACAGTGATGGGTAAAATAGACAATTCGCCCTTCTTTTCCCCCATTTATTTCTTCCCATCACCCAACTTGTTTCTTTCTCAAATCTTAATATGTTCTTCCCCAAATCTTTATCTCCAAACAATTTCCCCCAAATCAAAAACCCTAATTTCCGAATCACCTAATTCCCACACTAAAACCCTAATTTTAATTGAATGTATATTAATGAATTAGAGTAATTTTAATTAGCATAACTGATCGAATGAAGCTAGCTAATTACATTACGAATTGAATGATTTGGATCAATTAATATATGATTAATGATGCCATCAGCATGCATACATATCGACGAGTTCCTCCAACGAGTCTGTGAGAATCTGCATTTTCAAGCATCCATAAACAAGTGTTCGAATAGAACCACTCACAATCAACTGTCTCTCCGGGTCCATAACGTACGTTCCACCAGCTCCTGAAACACAGGATGCTCGGCTACCTCTGAGCTTATATAGTAACGGCGTCTTGACTTGCCCACGTACACAACGTGACAATCTCTAGCGTACTCATCTGCGACTATTGTGAATTGGTATAATTAAGATTGGGGTTTTAGTGTGGGGAATTGGTGATTGGGAATTAGGGTTTTTGATTTGGGGGAAATTGATTGGAGATGAAGATTTGGGGAAGAACATATTAAGATTTGAGAAAGAAATAAAGTTGGGTAAGGAAGAAATAAAGGGGGAAAAAGAAAGACGAATTGTCTATTTTACCCATCACGTGCATGTCACATGGGACATTTAACGATAATTTTTAACGATTGTTAGAGGGAGGGACCAAACGTGCAACCAAAGATAGGCTCCAGGGATTGAACCTGAACGAATTATGACCCAGGGACTGGACCCGTTGTTTTGGAACAAACACAGG
Organism: Senecio squalidus; assembly: GCA_910822075.1. Taxonomy (NCBI): domain Eukaryota; kingdom Viridiplantae; phylum Streptophyta; class Magnoliopsida; order Asterales; family Asteraceae; genus Senecio; species Senecio squalidus. The sequence goes on along the minus strand of CAJVGC010000591.1, from coordinate 8,915,013 downwards.
GACCAATTATGTAATTAACTCTAAAAAATTTTCGTAGTATTGAATTTTATTATCTTTAGAAACCTGTTGTGTTTATTTCTTAAAGGGGGAGAAAGGAGTCTATGTCCCATGTCCCATGCCCATGCCCCATGTCGTAAGATGAAACTTAATGCTATAAAAACTATTAACTACTAGAAGACTTTTCTAAAAGTATGAATATGGAAAATTGAAAATGTCATTATCAACCAATGCCAAACCTAACTACTATGGCAATTTTGGGGTCTAATTATTACGTACTTAACACTTGACTAAAATGTCATTAACCTCGAATAATAGACTAGCCCTTTATGTTCAAATCTCGTCAACAACATGTCTATTACCCTTTTCTTTACGCAAATGTTTAGTTGACCTAGTCAAGCGAACTTTAGTTGATAAAAATAATTATTTGTTTGAATACACGCTTACTCCTTAGAGCACCTGGAGTGGCTGATTATAGCTTCGTTCTCGCATGATTCTCGCCCCACAACGAGGCGTTACCACTTCGGTATCCTCGTTGTGTGGGTTGTGGTGGTTGTTGTCCCGCTAACGACCCGTTCTGGCTTTTTTTTTTTTTTTTTCTTTTTCGATGATTAAAACAATTATAAAATCGATTTTTTTTGCAGGTTTGGTGTAATTCGTTTTTGTTTTGTCCTTATTTTTATTGCAGGTTTGGTATTTTCATTCTTAGGTTTGGTGAAAAAGATGATGTATTTACATTTTTAGGTTTTTTTTTTTTTCTATTTGCAATTACTTATTTTTATTTGTAATTTTGTCCTAAACTTTTTTGTGTTTTTATTATTTATCCTAAAGTTTTTGTATTTGTAACTTTGATTTATTTTCAATTTTTTCTAAGATTTGCTTTTATTTTAAAACATATATATTAGTTTTTAATTTAATATAATGTTTTTTAATTTAATATAAATGTTTTAGAAAAAAAAAATTACACTGGGTCCCACAATCATCATTATTATACCACAAAAAATCTCAAAATCATGATTTTCACTGCCACGTCAGTAAAAGTAATTCCAGAATCGTGATTATCACTCCGGGTGCTCTTAGCCTATGGACACATCGAGACATAATAACATTATTGGGATAATTCTTATCATGTATGAAAAATTATTTTCTAAATACAATAATCCAACTTTTGCTCTATGGATTAAAGTAATTATGTTTTGAAATAATACAAATGGGGTGTTAGCAACGAAATCAAGAAAAATAGAACTTATAATTGCACAAAGATATTTATCACAAAATACAAATATATTTAAAACAACCGATAGATAAACAAAGTGCCAAGTTAACCAAGCCAATCAGGTTCTGCCTGGTTGGTAAGGGGTTTTCCTGGTGAAGGAGAGGTCTCGAGTTCGAGCCTCTCCAGAGGGTTTCCTCTTAGGCGAGCATGGGGGTGGCCGGTAATGGTGGCACGATGATACTCCATTACTGGCCCGTAGGAGAATTGCCGTTCCAAAAAAAAAAAAAAAAAAGTTAACCAAAATCAATTAATGCACTCACTAACTACCTATAAGTTAATAAAATTAGTTTTTCAATATTTTCAGTTGGCAAAAATCATTATTATTTTGGGACGTCATTAGATGAATATTACATATTTAAACTTGTTAATTTTTATATTTTATCTATCTCGACTAGTTACATGTTTAAACCTGTTACCGATTCATTTGACCCAGGACTATAAATTATTTGGTGATTTTAGTGTCATCGATCATATTAATGTGATTGTAAATTATTTGAGATCGAAAAGAAAAACGAGTTAAGTTTAACTACAAGTACGATAATACGAGATGCATGTTTGTTTGATCTAACTCGTTCCGTTAAGGAGGTTGGATGCACTGTCCCTAGTTGGGCCCCCCGACGCAGACGATAATCTTGTGACTAATACTAGATGGACTCCAAAATTTTCCGCCAAAATAAAATTTTGCAAATGTTATTGGTGCGTGTTCATGATAAGTGTTAATAACCAAGTATTATGTTGGTTATATCTTGACAAATTTTGGTCTATTGAACATATTATTTTTTTCTTCATAATTTCCTCTGTCTTTGATCAGATATTTTATCACCTTGAATTCTAATTACATCACATGAACTATTTCTATATTCATTTATTAATATCTAAAAGAAAGGATTTAGTCAAAATCTATACACATTATAAAACATCTGAACAAAAATTGAAATTTAAGAATTGTAAAATTAACTAAACTGCCCTTTTAACTAATTAATTATTGAATAATTACAAATATACTCTATAGACACTTACAATATATACTAAAAGGTTTGAAATAATGACATTTTACTTTTTTTGTTAAATTTAAAAACAATTATTTAAGGGGTGTGCAAAATTTTAAATAAATGAGAGTCAATCTTTAAAAATTTTAACTAATTGAATGTTACAAACCGAAAATCTTGATCGTTCGTAAAATTATGTTGTAATATAATATGTACCACTAAAGTCATCAAAATTTAAACAATTCTTATTTTCGCGGCATCGCGCGGTATATATTACTAGTATTTTATAAAAATTGTTCATGATCAAAGTTGATTATCCAACAAATTATACCCAATTTCTAACATAAACATGTTTGAACTTTTATGTAGTGATTTGAACTTGATCTTAGTTGCAACCAAAATAAGACTTTATCAAACTAAGAGATACAAAATTGAGCTTATTAAACTGTAGGGGTTCATAGAATATGCATTTATGGTCAACTTTTGGTTAATGTTTTTGAGTTGGATTATTACGGATAAAAATTGAGTTATCTACCAATTTTTATTTTATTTATATATATAAAATAAAAATTGGTAGATAACTCAATTTTGATAACCGTCAATATATATATATAATAAGTAGATAACAATTTCCGTATACCAACTCAAAATTACCAAAAGTTGACCATAAATGCATATTCTATGAACCCCTACAGTTTAATAAGCTCAATTTTGTATCTCTTAGTTTGATAAAGTCTTATTTTGGTTGCAACTAAGATCAAGTTCAAATCACTACATAAAAGTTCAAACATGTTTATGTTAGAAATTGGGTATAATTTGTTTGGATAATCAACTTTGATCATGAACAATTTCATTTTCATTATAAAATACTAGTAATATATCCGCGCGATGCCGCGAAAATAAGAAATTGTTTAAATTTTGATGACTTTAGTGGTACATATTATATTACAAATAATTTTACGAACGATCAAGATTTTCGGTTTGTAAACATTCAATTAGTTAAAATTTTTAAAGATTGACTTCATTTATTTAAAATTTTGCACACTTAAATAATTGTTTTAAATTTACAAAAAAAAGTAAAATGTAATTATTTCAAAACTTTTAGTATATATGGTAAGTGTTATAGAGTTATATTTGTAATTATTCAATAATTAATTAGTTAAAAGGGCAGTTTAGTAATTTTACAATTCTTAAATTTCAATTTTTTGTTCAGATGTTTTATAATGTGTATAGATTTTGACTAAATCCTTTCTTTTAGATATTAATAAATGAATATAGAAATAGTTCATGTGATGTAATTAGAATTCAAGGTGATAAAATATCTGATCAAAGACAGAGGAAATTATGAAGAAAAAAAATAATATGTTCAATAGACCAAAATTTGTCAAGATATAACCAACATAATACTTGGTTATTAACACTTATCATGAACACGCACCAATAACATTTGCAAAATTTTATTTTGGCGGAAAATTTTGGAGTCCATCTAGTATTAGTCAACAAGATATATCGTCTGCGTCGGGGGCCCAACTAGGGACAGTGCATCCAACCTCCTTAACGGAACGAGTTAGATCAAACAAACATGCATCTCGTATTATCGTACTTGTAGTTAAACTTAACTCGTTTTTCTTTTCGATCTCAAATAATTTACAATCACATTAATATGATCGATGACACTAAAATCACCAAATAATTTATAGTCCTGGGTCAAATGAATCGGTAACAGGTTTAAACATGTAACTAGTCGAGATAGATAAAATATAAAAATTAACAAGTTTAAATATGTAATATTCATCTAATGACGTCCCAAAATAATAATGATTTTTGCCAACATGCAACATATTGAAAACTAATTTTTATTAACTTGATCGGATTAGTAGTGAGTGCATGTAATGGATTTTGTGATCTAAACTTTTTTTTTTTTTTTTTTGGAACGGCAATTCTCCTACGGGCCAGTAATGGAGTATCATCGTGCCACCATTACCGGCCACCCCCATGCTCGCCTAAGAGGAAACCCTCTGGAGAGGCTCGAACTCGAGACCTCTCCTTCACCAGGAAAACCCCTTACCAACCAGGCAGAACCTGATTGGCTTGGTTAACTTGGCACTTTGTTTATCTATCGGTTGTTTTAAATATATTTGTATTTTGTGATAAATATCTTTGTGCAATTATAAGTTCTATTTTTCTTGATTTCGTTGCTAACACCCCATTTGTATTATTTCAAAACATAATTACTTTAATCCATAGAGCAAAAGTTGGATTATTGTATTTAGAAAATAATTTTTCATACATGATAAGAATTATCCCAATAATGTTATTATGTCTCGATGTGTCCATAGGCTAAGAGCACCCGGAGTGATAATCACGATTCTGGAATTACTTTTACTGACGTGGCAGTGAAAATCATGATTTTGAGATTTTTTGTGGTATAATAATGATGATTGTGGGACCCAGTGTAATTTTTTTTTTCTAAAACATTTATATTAAATTAAAAAACATTATATTAAATTAAAAACTAATATATATGTTTTAAAATAAAAGCAAATCTTAGAAAAAATTGAAAATAAATCAAAGTTACAAATACAAAAACTTTAGGATAAATAATAAAAACACAAAAAAGTTTAGGACAAAATTACAAATAAAAATAAGTAATTGCAAATAGAAAAAAAAAAAACCTAAAAATGTAAATACATCATCTTTTTCACCAAACCTAAGAATGAAAATACCAAACCTGCAAATAAAAATAAGGACAAAACAAAACGAATTACACCAAACCTGCAAAAAAAATCGATTTTATAATTGTTTTAATCATCGAAAAAGAAAAAAGAAAAAAAAAGCCAGAACGGGTCGTTAGCGGGACAACAACCACCACAACCCACAACGAGGATACCCGAAGTGGTAACGCCTCGTTGTGGGGCGAGAATCATGCGAGAACGAAGCTATAATCAGCCACTCCAGGTGCTCTAAGGAGTAAGCGTGTATTCAAACAAATAATTATTTTATCAACTAAAGTTCGCTTGACTAGGTCAACTAAACATTTGCGTAAAAGAAAAGGGTAATAGACATGTTGTTGACGAGATTTGAACATAAAGGGCTAGTCTATTATTCGAGGTTAATGACATTTTAGTCAAGTGTTAAGTACGTAATAATTAGACCCAAAATGCCATAGTAGTTAGGTTTGGCATTGGTTGATAATGACATTTTCAATTTTCCATATTCATACTTTTAGAAAAGTCTTCTAGTAGTTAATAGTTTTTATAGCATTAAGTTTCATCTTACCGACATGGGGCATGGGGCATGGGACATGGGACATAGACTCCTTTCTCCCCCTTTAAGAAATAAACACAACCAGGTTTCTAAAGATAATAAAATTCAATACGAAATATTTTTTAGAGTTAATTACATAATTGGTCCCTGTGTTTGTTCCAAAACAACGGGTCCAGTCCCTGGGTCATAATTCGTTCAGGTTCAATCCCTGGAGCCTATCTTTGGTTGCACGTTTGGTCCCTCCCTCTAACAATCGTTAAAAATTATCGTTAAATGTCCCATGTGACATGCACGTGATGGGTAAAATAGACAATTCGTCTTTCTTTTTCCCCCTTTATTTCTTCCTTACCCAACTTTATTTCTTTCTCAAATCTTAATATGTTCTTCCCCAAATCTTCATCTCCAATCAATTTCCCCCAAATCAAAAACCCTAATTTCCCAATCACCCAATTCCCCACACTAAAACCCCAATCTTAATTATACCAATTTCACAATAGTCGCAGATGAGTACGCTAGAGATTGTCACGTTGTGTACGTGGGCAAGTCAAGACGCCGTTACTATATAAGCTCAGAGGTAGCCGAGCATCCTGTGTTTCAGGAGCTGGTGGAACGTTATGGACACGGAGAGACAGTTGATTGTGAGGTGGTTCTATTCGAACACTTGTTATGGATGCTTGAAAATGCAGATTCTCAACCAGACTCGTTGGAGGAACTCGTCGATATGTATGCTTGCTGATGGCATCATTAATCATATATTAATTGATCCAAAATCATTCAATTCGTAATGTAATTAGCTAGCTTCAATTCGATCAGTTATGCTAATTAAATTACTCTAATTCATTAATATACATTCAATTAAAATTAGGGTTTTAGTGTGGGGAATTAGGTGATTCGGAAATTAGGGTTTTTGATTTGGGGGAAATTGATTGGAGATAAAGATTTGGGGAAGAACATATTAAGATTTGAGAAAGAAATAAAGTTGGGTGAGGAAGAAATAAATGGGGGAAAAGAAGGGCGAATTGTCTATTTTACCCATCACGTGCATGTCACATGGGACATTTAACGATAATTTTTAACGATTGTTAGGGGGAGGGACCAAACGTGCAACCAAAGATAAACTTCAGGGACTGGACCCGAACGAATTGTGACCCATGGACTAGACCCGTTGTTTTGGAACAAACACAGGGACCAATTATGTAATTAACTCAATTTTTTATTATGTTAAGTAAAAAATTATATCTACTTCTTCAAACTTGAAGTTTACACAAGTTTTGACAAATAATTGACCATTTAAGTAACAAATAGTTTGAAATTTTTACAAAACATGTAAAAGAATAATAAAATACAGAAATTATCTATATCTATCAGGGGCGGAAACCAAAAAAATTTTAGGCAAACTAAAGCGAATTTATCAGGTGTCTAAATTTTCATTTTTATTTTGTGACAAAGTTTATTTTTTATTTTTTATTTTATGGGGGCAAAACTTCAAAAATAGAGTTAATATAATAGGTTTTATATTACGAAAAATATTTAGTGGATACAATTGTCTACACTGTCCCTGATATATATATACTTTTTAAACCTTAGCAATAAAATACATAATTTTAAACAGAATATATAACCATAATATAATTTACTCTACATTTAATTTAAATAATAACATTTCGCAACTTGGTTGTAAACCGTTCATAAGTCATCCATCCACCCGGTTCGGGAACTTGGTTATAAACTCTTCATAAGTCATCCATCCATCTGGTTCGGGTCGGTTGGTTCGGAATAAAAAATTAATTCTTTTCTTTCTAATCGTTTTTCTTTTTAAATAATTCTTTGTTTCATGTTGGTTGTTAATTTGGTATGTTTGATTAAACAAAAGGTATCAATCTTATACTTTGTTTACGTTTCGTATATGTTATTTTTTTCTTCAAATTTTACTTTTATTTCAAAGAGAGTCCACCATAACAGGCGAGCTATCCCTTGTTACAAATATATCAATATAACTAATCAACATGTTATATTAAATAACGGGTTCACAAAATGTTAGGCAACTAGACACATGCAATAGGTCTCACAATAATCTGATTATTAATATCATTTAGGATGATATTACATTATTCACATCTTAATAAAAAAATTTAGACTTAATTACATATAAAAAGTAAACAATTAGTATTAATATTTTACCCATATTTTTAAAGAATTTTTCTTACTTATACCCAAGGGCAAATATTAAGACACATTAATATATAAAGATTTATCTCATAAATTGTAATATACTTTAAATATAGTCAAAATATTTTCAATATTCTTTTTAAAAATATAAATTTAAGTTTAATTTATATCTATTAAATAAATATTAAATATTATAAAAAAATATTTTTAAATTTAATAAGACTTAATATGTTCTTTAAGGCACATATTAGCTAAATTCTGTTTTTAATTAAAAACTTTGGTTAAGATAGGAAGATTGTGCGTAACAGCTTTAGCGATCACGGAATAAAAGTTGCGTTAATTGCCACGTATTATAATGATTATAGGTTAACAAACTTCTCGAATGCTAATTTAACAAAAAACATTCATACAAATAATTGCCACGTATTAAATAATAAGAAAAAGGTAAGGCAATTTTCAAAATAACGTGTCAATAAATTGAACAAATAATATCGTTCAACTAATTGCCTATTTTTTTTCACTTCCATAGCATGCTACTGTTTTTTTATGAAAACAAAACATATAAGGGGTCTTTCGGGCCTTGGACCTTTTACGGATACACACCCTATATAAACTTTGGACCTGTAATAATATCCACGTAAAAGGTAAGGAATTGTCCGGTTTTATTTTTATTATAGATTGATAGGTTATAGAAATGAATAATAAGTTTGTTAATATACAATATCTATTTGTATTGAATTAATGCAGTTAATAATATGTCAGTGATTCGGGGTCACAGTGATATTTATTTGGTCAGTATGCGACCCATGAACCTTACACCAAAGTTAGTTATCTTATAATATTCACTTAAGAAAGAAATCCTAGAGGAAAAGTATAACCTCCTACCAGTAGGACAAACCTCCGTTGACTAAAAGGGTATGTACACTTGCTAAATACTTTATAATATACGTATCATAACTTTAGTGCACCATATAATGTTTGAATATATTTATTTATATAACAAAATGCAATAATAGAAGTAATAATTAAATTTTCATTTAGATAAGGAAAACTAATTACTTAAGACGTGCTTTAAATCGTGTTTGCAAAAATAAATTATACATTGAAGTATAAAATAATTTTCAAAATACATCTACTTTTTTTCTCCTTTCTTTTAAAAAATCGTGTTTCTCAAGAAAGCAAAAAACACAAATACTCATTTCATATATCAAACTATTTTAAACTATAAAAGCAAATAGTCTCTAATAAATGAGTGTTTGTTTTAATGTATTTGCTTCCTTTCACTTTTCATATAAATTAATTTTCGACTTTAACTTTTATAGTAACTTTTAAATATGTTAGAATATCGAAGAACTATAGACCAAAATAAAATAAGATGGGTTGCAGATTATTCATAAAACAATTTAATCGAAACATTTATATCAGAACGTTTTACCATCTAAAATACGAAATAAGTTAAAACAAACACCTCTAAACCATAATCCCAAACACCCACCCCACCCCTAATTGGCCCATACATCATAACCACACCATCTGCAAAACCTGCCAAAAGTGCCAGTGTGTGACACTATTTCAAATAAAAATTGAATCTTCTTCATACCACAAGATTCATCAACAACACCAACAACACCAAAGTAAAAGACCATTTTACCCCTACCCCCCAACCCCATTGATTTACAGACAGACAAACAAACACCCCCAAAATCTTGAAAATCAATCATGCCATCAGGTGCTAAGAAGCGAAAAGCTGCCAAGAAGAAGCAAGTTTCCTCAACTAACCCAATTCAAGGTACATCGATTTACACCCTACCCACTTCAATTTAACCCATTTTAATTCATGGGTATGGCCCAATTTCTAATAAAAATCATTAATTTATTCTATAAAGTTAGTCTTTTTTAGTGTTTATACATCTGTCTATAATTTTTAAATTAATTCCCCACTTCAAGATTTTTTAAAAAGATTGTTTATTTCATGTGGGTTTTTGCTTATCTGTATTGGGTATTTAATTTTAGTTCAATTTGTCACTTTTTAGTTGTTAAAGTTTAGGGCTTTCTTTATTTTTATTTTTTCAAATTTGAAAAAAGATTGTTTCTTGATTGTGGGTTTTTGCTTATCTGTAATGGGTATTTAATTTTATTTTAATTTGTTGCTTTTTAGTTGTTAAAGTTTGGGGCTTTTATTTATTTTTTCAAATTTTGTAGTTTATTGTGTGTTTCTTGGTTTTTGATTGGTTCGAAAAATGGCAGGAGAGAATGATTCACAGGGGAGTAGTAAAACTTTGGATCCATTAGTTGAGGTGGTGGAAAAGAGAGAAGATAGTTCATCTGAGAATAAATCTAAGGGAGAGGGTAGTGTTGAGATTGAAATTGCTTCGAAATCGAAGAGTAGTAGTTCGAGTTCTAGTGATAGTTCGGATGACGAGGATAAAGTTGTTGAGAAGAAAGTAGTAGTTGTTGAATCTGCTCCGGTTATTGAAACGACTTCTCCAGTTGTTGATTCAACTAAGCCTGTTGATTCGTGGTAGAAGAGGTGTCAAAAGCGTGTGATGAAGTTGAGAGTGAGGAGAAAAAAGATTTAGTTGTGGAGGAGACGCCCGTGTTGAAACGATTTCCCCAGTGACAGAAACACCTGTTGTTGAAGAGGAAGAAACGGTTGTTGGTAATGAGAGTTGTTTGAAGGATGATTTGCCGACTTCTAGTATAGTTGTTGAATCGGTTTTGAAAGAAACCGAGGAGAAAAAATTGCCGTTGGTGGAGGAAAAGGTTTATTCGGAACCAAAGGAGGAGTATGTAGCGTCTTCTGTGCCTGTTAAAGACTCGGTTTCTGAAGTTAGTGGTGCGGAATGTGTTAATGAAACCGAGACAGTTGAACATTCTGATAGACAGGTATACATTTTCTTGTTTTATATTTTTGTAGTTGTGATTATTGAGTGTATTTTGGATAATCAGTTTCATATAAGCCGTCACACCAAAACTTTATTATCTAAGATAACTTATTTTATACCTAAATACCATTTTTCTAAAACCGAATAAAGAGACTTTTACTCACATTTCACAAAACCTCTTTTTCTTTTCTTACAAAAAATCTATTAAAACACTCGAGCATATTATATTACAACTTTAAGCCGTAGAAGCACACCTAATACAACATCTTCTATAATGCTTTTTATTACAATCTGGATCCGAATATTCAATATCACATATTCACATATCACTTTCAAAGCACACAACCAAACACCCCGTGTTAAAAATGCAAGATAATTGTTCAATATCTTTCTGTTTTGCTCGTATTTCTCCAGTATTGTGAAAATGTTAAACAGGGGTGAATGGTTGAGTGACCTCTTTGGGCGTAATTGGTTAATCACGGTTATTTTCTCAAGACCGATGCATTAAGTGGTCATGTTAATGTTTTTAGATTATGGATAGCATATGAAAGTGCTGATTTTTGTTACTCCCCTGTCTGATCGTCTTGTATGCTCTGTTATTCTATCAAATTCTACATTTAGAATTTATAGTCTTTATATACGAATGCTTAATAAAATTCCAAAATGTATGCAGGCTCATCCTGCAGCATCGATTCACTAGCAGTGCAAAAACAACCTCATGGAAGAGTTGCTGTGGAATATCCGAGTTGTTTTCAGGATCCGGGAGGTATAGCAGGTGTGTTATCTTCTAACGATCTTAGAATGGGTTCTTTAATATTCAATTGGTTGTCCACTTGTTAAAAAATTGATATTGTTGTGAAACAACATGCTCACTTACTATTACAACAGTAAGTTGACGCGACAATTAGACCCATGGGTCTATTTTGGTTATATTTTATTTGCAAACATCGAGTCAGTAAAATTAAAAAAGATAGGATTATAGGAACGAGTCAAAAGTTTAAAAGTTGCTAAAAGCATTCTAAAGTGTTTAAACCTCGTAAATTGTCTTATTAAAAAAAATTGGATAACATTTTAATGAAAGGCCTTTCATGTATAGTATACTTCGTATGAAAAGAAATGTTAAAGAAGGTCAACCCTACCCAACCAGTTTTGAGGTCTTTAAATTTACTTCTTTTAACAATGATTCGTTTTAACCTGTTACTCAACCAGCGAGGTGTCCATTTTTTCACCTGTAATGTTAGAGTTACAAGGACTAATCGTCTTTAAATAGATGCGACAAGGTCATATACGCCCAGACGCTCGGTAGAGGTGGTAAAATGGGTGTCGCGGTTTATGGTCTAAAATTCAATTTTTTTCAAATTTTTTTTTTTTTTTTTTGTAAATTGATTTTTGAGATTGTGCATTAAAAATACACTGGCCAGTTTTTAATTTTTTTTGTCCATAATCCGAATTGACCTATCGTTTAAAACATTGGCCAAGATTGCACTTTTAATAAGTTTTGCGTGCCTAATTTTGGGTCACTAGTATAGACATAAGTTGGTATACATTAAGACCTATTTTTTTACGTGTGCGGTTATTTTAGTGACATAATAATGTTTCTTAGGTGCTTACTAAAAGAAGCACAAAACATGTGATGCTTTAAAGACTCGTTTGGTACCATTTTTCTTTTGTTTAAGTTTCATTAAATGGTACAAGTGTGTTTCAGAAACAATTAAACGATTAGTATGTGCTTGTACGGGTACACATTATTTCATATCACGTTTGTGTTTTTATGATAATAAAAGTTGTGTTAAAAATTCAGAATAACAATTGATAAAACCATAGATCTGATCTGGATCTAACCCATTAGTTAAATAAGCTGGATCTTGGATCAGATCCATTCTCTAATATCACATCTATCACACATGTTACACTTCTCGTCATTGTCTGACCCGATCCAACTCCGCCTGGGAACATTCCCAATTGTAATATTGTATAACATTGTAATCTGTCTTGAGCTTTATTCTCTTGAATAAAATTTTAAAAATTCACATTTATCATTAATTGTTATTATCAAATTGTGGTGACGACATTCGGACTTATCAATCAGATCTTATATAGCTAGATCCTTATGATCATAGGTATTTTTTTGAACGGATTGGGTGGGTAGACTAATGTGTCAACATGGGTTCGCGTCAAAACTGGTCGGTGGGTTCCAAAAAATTAGATTTTTTTCTAGATATTAATTAAAAAAAGTTTATATTATTTCAAGAATAATCTTACATTTTTAATAAAAGCTATTTCTTTTTACCCGTTTGGCATGTTAGAGATCAAATGCAACCCCAATCGACCCAATTACTCGTTTAATTTATAAAAGATTTGACACAGATTTTGCTTAACATTCTTGTTGTTTGTTTGAATACAGAAGCTGATATATTTTGCCTCGGAGTTGCTAGTCGTTTCAATCATCTTGTGGAACTACAAAAAACAAAGGTTTCGTCTCTGAAGAAGACATTCTTGGTTACCTTTTCGTTATATTTTTTTCTCTGTGATACTAAGCACTATTTTCCTTTCATTTTTGTGGGTGTTTTGTGGAGCTGATATTTGTGTGAAATATGTTGTTGGTACGTTGAGTCCATGGTTATACATTATTATACAAATCAATGTTTTGTTCGTTATGGCTTTGTTTTGAATGTCTATTTAGGGCTCGTAAATGATAGACGGGTCAAAAACGATATTATCACAATAATAACAATACTGTTGCTTTTAATTAAGCGGTTTAGAAGTTTTTCTTTTTATGTATTTGAAGATATTCCTGATGTCATTCAACCTGACGTGCGCAACTCATTTGACCCGTTCTTCTAGTTAAATATTCTAGTCTAAACATTTGATAAGTTATGTAAGTCGGGTGTAGGACGATTTTTTGACAAACAAATGACAACATAAAGTGCAGTCAAAAGTTCCTAAAGTATAAACTTTCATTTCTGTTTTTCATACAGAATTTAAATTAAAGTGTATACTGTAGGAAAAAGGTGGTGTTCGTGTACCACAATCTTTACTTTGTTTGTATTTAACTTTAGGGTCGTGTAAATGTAATCGTATGTTAACCGGGCTGCATTGATCATATACTAATTTTATATGTATCTCAGGTTTAATAAACCAACCTAAAGTAGACTTAATTCATTCAATGATTGACTTATGTCTTTTTATTTTTCAATTTCCACAAATTGTAATTTTGAAGGTTTTCGTTTTAAAATGATATTTCATCCTAATTTTGTGACAAATTCTTCACTAATCGTGAAATGAGTTACGAGGATAAACAAATGAACTCGACTATATTTCTGGTTAGGATGATGGGTTAGATATTAAAGTAGGAGGATATAAAACTACTCGCTCGTATATCTTTTTTTTTTCTTCCTTCATTTTACTCGGGAATCATATGAAATATGAGATTTCAGTTGATTAGGCAACTTCTTAGAATATGTAGAGGTGTTTGAATATTTTGGGTGCATATTGCATATTTAGTATTTTTAGATGACTCAATTTAAGTGTTTGGCTTTTTAACTTAGTTTACAACGCATTTTTTTTAAGATATGCAATCTCAAACACCCCTTAATATATTAAGACACGATAAATAAAAATAAGTTTCATAGCACATACATCATATAAGTTACATTAATACACTTAGGCACGAAATCTGTTAATTCCAACACTTCAATGTCAATGTGTCAATTAGCACGATGAAGGGCAACTAATGAGTCGGATACCTTGCTAAACTTACTGTAAACTGCTTCATATCCTTTACTGAAAAATAAAAAAGTGAGATTTCAATTAGGCTTTGTATTTTAGAAACAACAAAAAAAAAAAACGATTTGAGTTAAATCGATCAATATACCCCATGGCAACGATAGCTGAACCCCAAATAATAGTAGCACATAACAGTGTCATAGTTTTGGTGATGAGATTCCAAAACGTTTATCGTCACGTTCAGATATAAAGGATGCTACACCAATAACAATAACACTTAGTGCAAAAGCTATACAGAATCCTATAATTGCATTTTCAAGCGAGATGCCAATTGATGTAAAGAAAGCCAAGAAATCGAACCATGAACCTGTTGATACCATACACTTTAAAATGTTAGAACTCTTACCGCATAGGGCAAATTTAGGAGGAACATAATACCAAAGATAGAATGTACCATTGCCAATATCTCTATTCATTTCCCAATAACTGATTCCCAAAATAAGAATGTGCAATAACATAGCGTACGACATCATCGGTCCTATTTGATCGTTACAAGAAAGATTGTCAACGTATTATTTTTATGATTCAGACATAATTAGGGGAGTACCTAAAGATGTTTTTTTTTATTGGCGATGCTTTTGTATTGTTCTTTTCTTGTTTGGATGTTTGTCTCTAAAGGTTTCGGGAATTCAAAGGTAATGATT